>DWGJ01002161.1:0-16733 GCA_018246895.1 Aspitha aspitha aspitha | reverse complement strand
AAAATATCTATATAAGTACTATATCGTATGTATATATGTATGTTTATCAGCTGTCCGGTCACCATAACACAGGCATTTAAATTGCCTAATTTGGGATCAGACAGCCGTGTGTAGAATTGTCCCCAGTTATTTATTTATTTATATTTTATTATGTATGAGAAATAAACAATCGTTTTCCTCACCCGCAACTGCTAATCCTTGTTCCACAATCATATCATTGAGCCGCTGGCCTGTAGACAAGGTGACATATACACCCAGGGATTCCGAAGTGCTGAAATAACAAAACTTCTACATGTGGATACAGCCAATAGCTATTTAAAATTGCAACACGTAGCATAGTAACATCACATTCCAATATTGAATATTCATTTAATGTCATATTTGCATTGCATCAACTTTAGTCACAACAATTTATCCAAAATTAGGCGGAACTAGTTTATTGTTAATTCAAAATTTTATACTACATACTACAATAACATATATTTGTCCAAAATCAAGACCTCAACCAAATATTTTAGACACACGCTGAAGAGGGAGTCAAGAGTCGCCAAAACCGGCGTGAATATGTAAACAGTGATGAATGTAGAGACAGCATGTCAGGATAAGAGATATTACACACTTGGTGCTTTCTGCCTACCCTGTTAGGGCCCTGGCTAGGTAATATAATAAAGATTCAGTCTGACAATTTCAACGAAACTGTATTGTATTGATCATGAACAAGATCTAGAAGAATAATGATGAATAAAAAGATAAAACAACATACTTGTCTTCTACTTCAATAAAGCAAACTTTGCCGATGTACATGTTCATGAATTTCTCCTGTTCCTTTATGAGGTCCTTGTTCTGATAGCTGATGAGGTCCACCTTTGGTATCGGACAAAAAGAGTTAGGTTGAATAATGGAAGTGTTAGATTTCTGTGTTCAATTTGGACAGTATGATGGAGTAAAGCAACTTGTTTTAAAATTATAAACAAATTTACACCCTTTATATTTGGTCACTAGCTTTTGCATGCGGCTTCGGTCGTGCCAATGGAAGCGAATTTCTATAAATGCAATAATATTTTTTAATTACTCAAGAGCAAAAATTTCAGTTAGCTAACTTCGAAACCGATGAATTTTCATACAATCTTTATATCCGTATTTTACCCCTTCCCCTTAAGGGTGGAATTTCCTAAATACCTTTCTTATGCACACACTTGTGCTATACAAGGGATCTATAAGCAAAATTTCATCAATCTAGGATCAGCGGTTAAGGCTGTGTGTTGAACTGTGGGTCGTTCAGTAACCTTGCTGTTTAATATAGGTGTGCAAGCTATATTACTTGTTGGGGCTGTTTCCACTCACCCCCGCTAGATGGCAGCAGCGTGCGTACGGCGGTTGGGTGCAGAACTGGGGAGCCAGCGGCTGGATACCGGTGACGGGGGTCACGCGCGCCTCGCCCGTGTCCACGAGGAACAACTCTGCAACGCTCATATCCTCCTGGTTCAATATATTTTTTATGGTAATTTTTTTGCAGAATACACTTTTATTTTTGCTTTGCACTTACCGGCCACAAAATTGATGATTGTGTGTTGATTTTAATATATCGCTGCTTTTCATGAATACTCGCACAATCCAAAATCCACATTTTACAGGGTAGCAATTTGAAAATTAAACAATAAATCAATATTGCAGAAAATAACCAATCACAAACGACATTTTTTCGCGCCATTATGCCGGTTTTGCCGTTATGAATGTGAGTCTTACTGAGTGTGAAATAAGGAATATTTTGGATTTATTTATGTTATAAACTGGTATTGTCAAAATTTTGAGTTGTGCGAGTATTCATGAAAAGCAGCGATATGTCAATTTTAGTATAGTTATTTATTAAATAACAGTATTTTTTTATTTTGTAGACCTTAAGTATCTGTTTTTATCGAAATATAAATTAGTTAATAATTACTCGCTATGTTCTGTGTCTACATCAAAGTTTTTACAGAATTGAATAACATTACTGAATGAAATGTACAGCACATAATAAAGACAAACATTCTCACCTCCGTTAATCGAATAAACAGCCCTCTGTAGTAATAATCACTCTCTTCATCGTACATTGCACAATAAGTGAGTGCCATGAATTGGTCAAGGTTCATGTCAACTTGATTTTCCTTATAGTAGTCTTTCATTTCTGTCATCATTCTGAGAACAAATGGCAATTTTTTACCAGTTACATTTTTAAATCAAGTTTTATATTGATCTTATATTAGTATTATATTTGTATATGAATAGGCTAATTAGGTTGGGGGCGCCACTTGTCTATACATAATACAGCACACTAAGTCGAAAGGATGTAACATCATAGAGATATTATAATAGAGTGGGGGATCCAGACTAAAACTGTCCATTGAAAGGAAAAGAAAAAGCAAATGAGACTAACTATCTGTGTCTCTTTTTTCTTCTCTGATCTTTCCTCTCTTATTATGTGTTGGACACTCTCACTCACAGCCCTGCCTATGGCTCTCTTGCTCTAGTATAATATCTCTATGTGTAACATTCAGTGAATTAGTATGCCCACAGTCAGCTACCTAGCAAACACAATTTTCCAAGTTTTATATAATATCCTGCACTTTGAAATGCCATACAGAAATGGTAAATCATACGTGTAAACATCATCCACATTGTCAGTGATCACCCAGAATGAAGCACCGTCCACATGCATGATGGTTGCTGTATACGCTAAGTCGACTGCGGCCACAGTCTGTGCGGGCAGGTTTAGAGACTCCGGCGACGTTGAGCTAGCAGCTTGTGGATCTGCAAGGATGACATTATCCAAGGCTGAACTTCACAGACATGTGATATTGGTAAGGTGATCAGTTATCTTTTCATATTATCATGTCATCAGTTATGACTGTCCTCTTGGTTGAGTGGTTAGAGACCCTGACTGCAAAACCGGAGGTCATGGGTTCGATTCCCACCCAGGACAAACATTCGTGTTATGAGCACATTTGTTTGTTCTGTGTCTGGGTGTAATAAAAATATCTATATAAGTACTATATCGTATGTATTTCAGCTGTCCGGTTACCATAAGACAGGCATTAAATTCCTAATTTGGGATCAGACAGCCGTGTGTGGAATTGTCCCCAGTTATTTATTATTATTGTGTTAAAAGTTCAGTCAACTTATAAACAAACAAACAAAGTTGTGTAACTTACGTATTGTGTCAATGTTAAATTCTCTATTTTTAATACTATGTTACTTAAGTACCTGAGATGAGTCGTGGAAGAGCGCTAGTGCAGTGAATTCTCATAAATAGTTATTTAAAAACATCTATAAATAAAATATCTATATGTAAACTGTATTAATTATTACGCTTTTAAAAGATGAGGCTCTTTTTATAACGTTAACTTAGGTGCAGTCGAAATTTAAAATTCACAATGAGTATCCCACAGAAAAACGCTTTTAAAGCGAAAGCGTAAATCATACCTCTAGATCTACACTACCAATACTTGTCATGTTTGAATGCTTTCGACTGAAAATCAATATAATGGATATCAATGAATGTTTTTTACAATGTTACTTATGATTCTATTCTACATGTCGTCAAATATGTCAAGTTGGATTGTTTCTTAAACACTTCTGATGATTTTTAAATTATCTTCCCCATTGTAGATGAATTGTAGAATTACACATACATAGTTGATAAGAAAATCATGTTAAAAACCTTCATTTGTCGCTTCTTCAGTTTTTTCCGATATTTGGCACTGAATTTCCTTTTCGACTTTAACAGTTGTGATCATTTGCACACTATCCGATGAGGACGATGTACTAGAAAAGGCGATTAACAACTTATCTTCCTTTGGTACTTTTTTCTTTAAAGGCTTTTCAGAAGGGCATTTGTTTTGGTAAGTTTTGGATGTCGACGGAAGGGGTTCGCTCAATGCATCAATTAAATTGAAGGCCTCAGGCGCTGGCTGCGGTAATAATGCTACATTTTTTGTATCTTGTACTGGAGTGGATTCTATGTTGATAGTTTCATCTGGAATGTAAAAATTTTATGTTTACAAGTCTATTATCATATGTTTGAAAAAAATCATTAATCAAATTACCTACTGAATTGATTGCCCTCGTGGTAGAGTGGTCAGAGACCCTGACTGCCAAACCGGAAGTCATGGGTTAAATTCCTACCCAGTACAAACATTTGTGTGATGAGCACATTTGTTTGTTTTGTGTCAGGACGTAATAAAAAATATTTATATAAGTACTATATATGTATATTTATCAGCTGTCCGGTAACCATAACACAGACATTAAATTGCTTAATTTGGGATCAGACAGCAATGTGTGGAATTGTCCCCATTTATTACCTATTGAAATAGGAAGCAACCCTTTTGTACTTTAACTGCTGCCACCTCATCTGTTTATAGATTTTTATTAGCATATATTTACTTTATGCAGTGTAAATTTAGCAATGCACTAAGGACATAATTTCTTTCTGTTACAGCTATATCAATTTCCACTACCCTTTACATTCACATCACTATAACTATATTGGAAGTCAATGGGGGATTTAGATTCTTACCAAACTTGCCCATAGCTAGATTAAAGTCTGTTATAAAATAAGTAAACTCATCTAACTGCTTCATGCAGTTCAAAAATCGCTCCTTGAAATCAGACTGATCACAATTCAACTGCTCCACAAAACCCTGCGCCTGAAATGGATATATGACACTAGCAATTAGTCTGGGCCTGATTGATTGTTCCCCTGAGCAGTGGTCCAGATGGCCTACTACCGTTTTAACTATCGAATATATTTGTGTTAAGCAAAATTACAATGTATAATGAACCTCTGCTTTTAATAAAATATTTGAACAATTATACCTGAAAACATTTATTTAAGCAGGAAGAAGTTAAATAACAAAAAAGTATAATATAACGGAAAGTATGAAAAATAATATCCAAGTCCAAAAGATCGATATATTACTGCATTTAACATATTCGAGAAAATTTTATCAAAATACCTTCACTTGCAAATGTATTACGTTTTGTATAGCTGTGTCACATTTTTTTAAAAATTCGTTTATCCTTGCCTCCATTTCATTTCGTCTGTGTACAGCTATAGTCGCTAAATCAATGAAACTCCTGTAAAAAAGATATCTTTATTACATATCAATTCCAAACCAAACAATATTCAGCTAAGATAAACTTTTATATGTCCAATTTTATACATTTTTTCGTCTCTAAATAGTCTTTATTGTGGAAGATTCTCTATTTGAAAGGTGAAAACTTTCACATTTATCATTAAAGCTATATTTCTCTACGAACAAGCTATTGCTAGAAGTCCGAATCGAACATGTTAGTGAAATGAATATGAAATGTGAAAATCAAAATTATAGAAAAAAAATAGACTCATGTTTGTATGACAAATTGACAATGTCAGGACACTAGTGTATAGGATTCCGTCGTTATTGCCAAATATTTCAAACTGTTTTTAAACAATTCTAGCAGATTAGTAAAGTGAAAAATTATTTAGACATAACAAAACAATAATTAATAAGAATAATATTTAGTGATCAATAAAAGATCCGCAGTGATAAAAATCTTAGGTACCTATTTATCTATAGTCGAATTTATATATATAGCAACACGAAGTTTTTATTTCCTCTTTGGTAGCAACTATGACAACTGTCTGTATTTCCTTGGCTCGCTATCCTCCGGTCAGCCATATTCTCTTCGACTTGCCGCTCGCGGCGCTAACGCGTGTGTTATTACGATCGTGTGCAAATCGAGCCAAACGGGACGTTTAACTTAATTTGAGGTAATATTCCCGGACAGATAGTTACGCTGATCGATACTAATAGCTTTTATTGATATATTCTAGACGTTATAGTTTACTGAGGCTAGTTATCTAGTGGTAGTTAGACGTCGTAAATTACGTTAATATCTCCATTTGATGTAGTCGTGAGGCCTTCAAATTGCAGGTTGTTGTGTGTTTTGAATTATTTGATAATAACTTGACCCATACAAGAATTTTACGTACATATAAAGCAATTGCTGAGATATTGTAGCTTTTCACGATCTGTCATTCGTTATGGGCAGCTGATATTAAAAGTTAGGTTATCTTTTGAGGTTATTAAATAAATTGCTCAAAGGAATAACATTGAATTGGGTTTCAATTATTAGTTGAATTTAAAATGCCATGTTGGCGTTTCTATTTATTTCGGTTGGCATTCAATTTTCAGAACTTGTTTGTACTTCGTATGAAGTATTTTGATCGTAACACGCGCTCTTGTTTTGCGGCATACGTAAGTTTTGATGTCATCTTCCACACTTTCCGTTTACTTGAATATTATAGAAAAGTGGCTAATAGAATATGCCCTTTTTACCTTTATTGAAAGATTCAATTTTCTCAGGTTTTTGTAAGTAAAAACGTAATATTATGATTTTGCAACAACATAAGTTTTGTTTGTTTGTGAACTTGAAAGTTTGACTATAATTCCCTTTCAGTTGCTTAGTTTTTTCTTTTTATTTTACCTAGGTCACTTAAAACATCTATGTTACGTTAATCTAAAATTACAACTAACCTTATGATAATATAGATCAATGGTTTTTTCAAATGGTGCAATCTTTGATATAAAAACTGCTTCTTATTATTCAGTTATTATTTAGTACACATGTGTGTACTAAATAATAACCGAATCATAATTAATTTGTTAACTCCGTTAAAAAGAAAGCTTTTTAAACATGATTTCCATTCTATTGAATTGTTTGGTATTTTAAGGAATATAAAACAACAACATTATCAGCAATTAATGTTGAAAATTATTTGTTCCAAGAATTGTAGGTTTTTATACTTTATCAGTAAAAAGGGCTATGCAATCGAATCAAGAAAAGATCATGGGTTTTTCATTAGTAACTCGAATTGTATAATACTTCTTACTAAGTAAACTGATAATCAATGCTGTGTAGTCCTTTGGAGACAATGTCGAAATAATGTAAGTTTCTATAACATGTTAGGTGAAATGTAAATCAGATTGTTACTGGCATTATGTAAATTCACATTAACATTAGTATGTATTTGACATCTGTCATAGAATTCAAATATTTCTGAGCCTTCAAGGAATTATGATTCCTCTGATATAATTATATTTAAAATATACCAAAAAAAGCTATAAAATACACAAGATACAGTACAGAAAATAACAGTATTTGTAAGTAATTAAGTTAATTTTTTGTATTTGCATAATTTTGTCACACATTTTTAATGAAATTTACAAAATGGTTACTCATTGGTTGTTAAAGATGTGATATCTATGTGATTTATGAAAAGGGTATTGGTATTCATAGGCCTGGAGAGAGAATATTAATGAATAAGCTGTTTTTAAACAAAACATGTGATAGTAATATTCAAATTGTATGTAATTATAAAATTATTTGAAACACCAATAGTTAAATTACACTCCATAACCAGTAAAGTATTTGAATAGCAGTGATTTGTACTCAACCACATGGAAATATTGATTATGTTGGTTTATCTATTGATATTTAAACTTTGTATCCCAACAGTAGATTTGTAGCCGTACAAGTTATTATACATATCTACAACTATTTGCATAAGCCAAAAGGTTAAATGTAGGTCTTGAGAATTAGATATAAAAACTGACTATAGTAACAACAACTTGTTTTGTATCTCCATTTGTATATAGTATATATGTACCTATGTATTTATTTTTAAACGTAAATTAATAATTAAATTTAAATTTCTAAACTTTAACTAATGTAATTTCTAAATAAACATCATTGGATGCTTAAGTTTGTTTAACCAAATTAGTTAGATAATATACATGTCTAAAATATTATAGTCATGTTTGGTTTCAACTAGTTATCTGTCTCTGAATAGTCATTTGGCAATGTTGTCTTTTTGCTCAATTTTTGTATTTTTTTCTCTTTGTTCCATTTAAAAATCTGCGTTTGTTTACATGACAGGAGTTTTATAAAGGTTTAAAATTTGTCCTCCAGTAAATGCAATATTCTTAAAAAAAATGTATTTGATTTACTTGTAGTAAACAATATAATTCATTTGTTCTATCAGTTTATTTTTGGTTTATGTTTTGTTTGTGAGTTTTTTTACATATTGATATTGGTAGATGTACTTTATATGGATTTTAGGTTTTAAGAACTGATGTTGCAAACGCCATCTATCTCAAAGTGCTAAACTTTGTAATACCAAACATTAACGCTAGATGGCGTTGTATGCCATAACAGCTTCGTTAAATTGCAACTTTTAATTTCTATCAATTTAGGTGTTGCAATTGAAATAGTATAAATATTCTTTAATAGTTAAGACATTCATTATTAATATAATAGTTATATTTTGTGTATAAAAATTGAAATAACGCAGTTTTTACTCTGATTGAGATTAAATTGGATAGAAAATCGGTCATTCAACCATTTCAGTTACAAAGTGTCTTAATTTCTTAAACTTGTACTTAATAAAATTATTACGATATAATATGACATAATTTATGCAGAACAAAAAATGCGGTTTCCAGTTTAGCAAGTCCGTTCTCAAGTGCCTCAAAGGGACAGTGCATATACCATAGGGTTGTCGTTACGAACACCTCGTTTTGCAACATTCTACGGTATTCACAGGTTACATTCGTACAATGTTTCATAATAATCGTTATAAATTTTTGGTGACTTTGTGTTATTGTAATATTTCTTAAAATGAAACTCTGGACTTTTTTCGCAGTTTATCTTTTAAATTTTTTTTTTACTAGTATATTTTCAATTGCATTTAAGCAACAACAACAAGCAACAGCATTAATTTCAAAGAATTTATATGCACTATAAATTCTTTGAAATTCATGCTGTTATGTGTTGTAATTGACATGTTTTTTTGGTAGCGTTTATAATGTTTTCTTAAAATAAAAATTGACTTTTCCCTTTATCTCTGTTACAAAACGGCAATTTTTATCTGGCAACCCTGAGTAAAGACAGCGGTGTCGGTGCGTACCCTGTAATTATTATCAACGTTCAGCTGTTTCGCCCGTGGCCCGTAATTAAAACATAGTTAGAGGAACGAGCGCGGACGCCTCCGTCGGCCAGATTAATGCCGTAATAGAAATGTAACACTTGATTACATTAATAAAGAACGGGGAATTATCGCGTTTTTACACCCCGCCGTACTAGCTGATGGTTGATTGATGACGTCATTTGTAACTGCGATTGCCCGATTCTTATTTTGATTGCGTGACCGTTTCTTTTTTCATACGTACACTTTGACGTAACGGTTTTGTGAGACGATGGCCAGTGTTTTCGGATGCCTTATCCGAGATCTTTATGAAGCATTTTAATATAATAAAGCGGTTTTAATTAGTTTTGATTGATCAGTGTTGATTAGAAGTTCTTCCCTGAATTGATTTGTGGTACCCGTAAATAATCCTCATTTAATTTAATACTCGCTAGAAGATGAAGATCTCATTGCAATTATTTCTATTGTCAGGGATTCTTGCTTTAAATGTTTTTTTATATTTTAATACTTTAATTTGGTTTGAGTATCGTATTATTTATCGCTAGTTAGATCGTTTTAACAACTATGGTGTAAAGCTAACTTTTTGCTCTAACCAAACTCAACGTAGCACGTTGATGGCACGATGTTAAACGAAGCTGTGGCTCTATCGATTTTGCGGGTTTTTCAGTAGTTTTGATACAATGATATTGCGAAACGACTCTTCGTAAGTCGAGTGCTAACAACTCAAAGGCGAAACAATGGAGGCTTTGTCCTCCCGGGCGTGTGGAAGCCAACTTGTTCGCGCACCCCTCCCCTATGACATGTTTACTGCGTCCTCTCTTTCGCAATGACACGTTAATAAAGTTGTTTGTGCCTCCATTGCCCCGCCCCATTGTGTACTGTGCATTGAACGTCTTCATACTTGAACGATTGGATTGTTTAGGGTCTGTGTGAGCTTTTGTGATGGTCCTATGTACGGGCCATTTGGCTAGATTTAACCGTTGATCGTGTTTCTATAGCGGCTTTATAAAAGGCGAAACACATACATAAATGGTTTTTGTGTAGGTATAAAACATTAAGAAATATTGTAATTTCTTCAGTCAATTTGTAGTTTGCAAAAGTTTTTAGTGTAATCACGCGATAAAAGTGGTCCGTAGAGAGGCCGCGTAGGTCTCCATGCTGTCTCGGTTTCAGCAGCCATTGTTCATAGCGTTATAATGGCGGCACTGTCGCCGAACAAATCGATGGGCATTACGAACTGTCAGTGTTGTGTCAGGAGCGCGGAATTAATATGGGAACGCTCCAACTTGCGACTGACACTCGAATAAAGAGACGTAGTGACTCCATCGTGTTGTGCCCATTTTCATGTATAATATTAGCGCGTCTATCCATCTTGTGTTATTCCGTGGAAGCTTTCTGACTAACCTCGCTCACTTTATCACTTTATCGTTGCAGGGTTTCACAAATCTCCACAATGCAGATCTTCGTAAAGACCCTCACGGGAAAGACAATCACCCTCGAGGTGGAGGCGTCCGACACTATCGAGAACGTGAAGGCCAAGATCCAGGATAAGGAGGGGATTCCGCCCGATCAGCAGCGGCTCATCTTCGCCGGCAAGCAGCTAGAAGACGGCCGTACGCTTTCGGATTACAACATCCAGAAGGAGTCCACCCTTCACCTGGTGCTGCGTCTGCGCGGCGGCACCATCGAGCCGTCGCTCCGTCTCCTCGCAATGAAATACAACTGCGAGAAAATGATCTGCCGCAAGTGTTACGCGCGTCTGCATCCTCGCGCCACCAACTGCCGCAAGACCAAATGCGGCCACACCAACAACCTCCGCCCCAAAAAGAAGCTGAAGGATTAGATACGTGTTCTCTCTATTCATTTGATATAATTGAATAAAGGCTTGGTTTAATAAGTTACTCTTTTAATGTTTCAATCGCTGAAACTATTAAGATCCATAATGTCCAACTGCTTAGTAGCCAGTACACACTTAGAGTTACATGAATTCTCGCCAAAAACTTTAACTATTTATCTCGTTTCCATTAAGTTTGCGAGAAAATACGAGTATGCAACACCTCGTAACTATAAAGCTTAGCTGTTATATCAAATTGATTACGTATATACAATAATCTATACCGTAAATGATACTGTTGCTCGTTTGGTAAGACTCAAAACACGCAATCATTTAAATCCGACGGAGAAAACGTGGTACATGCATCGAGGGTCCTCGTCAGAGACAAATCTTACGGACCCTATTAGCGGGTCGTGAGTGAACGAGCAGCTGAGCGGACGAGCGCCGCACCGTCGTTCTCACGAACAACAACTTACTCAAATAGCTTTAATTCAACTTTAATGATTCGTTCGCGTGAATAAAATTGATTTGATGGCATTATGTTTTGACTTTCCACACTCGTGAGCGGCAATGTTTGAGCGCGACATCTGATCTTATTTCAGTTAATTGACTTTTTGGAACGCAAATTGCCGACGTGATTATGAATGTCTGGTTAAAGTGATGCCATAAATGATTATTTAGCTTCACGATTGCAAATAAGAGTGAGCTATTAAAAGCACTACTTAATTGTAGGGTTGTTACTGTAATTCATTCGAACGATATTAATTTAATAGTTACATATATATTTTAGTATCCATGTTTTGAAATTTCTGTAAATGGTGCAGTGTAAAAATTAAGTTAAGTCGCACCGTTACTTTTAGAGTTAAGAATATCCTAAGAAGTATAAAACAAATTTTGGCAAGGCCAGTAGTAAAATTACTATTTGTTATAGCGGTTAAGAGTTCGAACGAAAAAATGCTGCTGATAGCTAGATATTTTTTATTGTTGGCTTTTAATAAAGATGGATATGATTTCCGTAGTTTTTCATAACCAAGAGCCTTCTATAATCACGACATTATGAGCCTATAGACAACACTTGCCATTAACATATCAGATTCCGTACCAACACATTAGCAAGTGCTCAATTTCTAGGTGATTAACAAGTAGTGCATGCATTTATGGGCACTGAGATTAATTTTTGTGTCCGTCAAGGAATTTCCCTCATTGCTCATTAGTTAACAGACACGGATACAACAACGGCGGGACAAAAAGCTATCATTAGGGAGGTACTCGGTGATTGTGGTGTGGAAATGACTCAATCTCGCCAGCGCTGGGCAGGTGGTGAGTGTTTCGCATGTAATTAGATCGAAATAGGGCTGTCGATTTACGACAATCACATCGCAGAGTGTTTAACCGTCTATCAGTGCCGATTTAAAGTTATTCATTATCCTCTATTCATTATCCTCTAACCTCTAACCTTTAATTGCTTAATGCGTAGTCCTAATCAAATCATGTAAACTGTGTCCTCAAGCAGGTATATTGAGGGGTAGCTTTTCGTGATTATGTATCTGTGTTAAAACATGTAATATCTTGGGTTTATACAAAACGATTTATTATAACCTTACATAGGTAATTTGAATGTAGAATGATAGTTTTTTTAAAAGAACTGGCAACCCTAGATCGTAGTGCGCCGGCGCAGGCGTCAAGTGGTTAAAAACGCATTAGCGCAGTGATAACGCCCTAGACGGCTTTATTTGTAGGGTAAACGCGTTTTTACTTACGCGGTTTATATTTATTTTCCTAGATGCGTTCAATATCAAACATTGGACTTCTGTATAAGCCTTGTCTCAGGTATTTGTATGATAGACTCTTATATTGAGTGCAGCAAGTGACAGCGGGCTGTCACGTGTGCTCATTTGTCGGACTAAAGCTACTTTGAAACAATCTTTTTTTCTTATTTCAAATGAAAAAGTTTTTTTCGCGCGTCTTTTATCTTCCAGCCTACCAGTCTCAAGAGCGCACAAAACTGATTAATGATAGCTGTAAAAATGTGTCATGTTCATTAACTGTGTTATAATTATCACACTAAAAACCAAATTCCTAATTAAAAATCTCAGTTTTAGACTAAGTTCTGTCTACGATTTTATAGTAAATACGTATTCAACACATCCTTATCTTTAGGATATATAACTGAGTAGTTTCTTAATATGTGTTGTAGATTAAAAGTTCAATTAATTGCATATATTTTTTCTATTAGGTACATCGGTTATAACTTTGTTGTTTCAATTTATTGACATGGTAAGATTTTATTTTAATACAAACAGATAAATCAGTCAAAAAATTGCAGCAATAAGAGTATATTGTCTAGTTTTGATTGCAGGAGATTTAAATATAACCCCGTACTTATTGAGATGGCTTAGTAAAATTGTGACGTGTTTAAAAAGTATAACTAAACAGCTAGCATTAATTTATGGACTTCTCAATAATGCGTTCTGTATATATTATATTCGCAATCACTTACGCTATTTTATTACAGAACGCTTTAACAATTCTGTTATTATCAAGATAACAACTAAAGCCTGTAACAATTTACATTCATGACGTCATAAATATGCATTTCTGATTCGGCGTTATTTTACTAGATGGCGCTACTTGTTTGCAACTTTAAAGGTGAGAAATAAACGGCGGTTAATAATGTAGTTTGGCAGTTATTTCAAGAAAAATGCTTAGTAGATAATTTGTTGATTAATAATATTTCGTAGATACTAACTTGGTTTTGTATACGACCTGAATCCTTGATAGGCAAGGCGCATGGGAGGCAGAGAGTGCGTTCCTAATTACTCCAGTTTCTTTGTTGAAATGAGCTGGATGAATATTGGGCGGGTATTTAATATTCCGAGAATTCGTGAGTGTTTTTAAATATTACTTCCCTAGCCACTTAAAAAGTTGCAACTTCGAGAGTTATTTCATATGATCGAATTAAATTACGGTACGTAATTGCGTACCTTATATTGTATATCTACATATTTATTGCATAGTGGATAGGCACTGAAATCAGAAAAATTTCATTGGACTTAACGTCCACGCGTAAAATACAGCGGAACCCCTTTGTAGTAATTCCTGTAGTAGAAAAGCTGAAAGAATTTCTTTCGTTATAAATTTCTACGGCTTACTACGGAAGGTGAAAACAGATTAGCATGGAATCTATTCCCCAAAACCATTTAACTCCACTGGCAACAATTGGATAATAAAATTAGAATAAAACCATTGATTCCAACGCTAGCTTCGAATTTTCAAATTTGGAACGAGCGCTGCCATCTTCTAAATTGCCGCCATAAATGCGATAATTGGATAATCTCATGGCCAGTAGCTAACTGAAAACGGTTTTATTGGCTGCTTTTAAATGTTATTTACTTAACTTTAACAATATCCGCAGCTAAGCTATTTTAATAAACTCAACTTACAATTGGCATGTGTTAGATTAAATCTCGTTTTAAATCGCAATTAAATTAAAATTAAGTTTTAAAGAGTGTTATTAAATTCTTCTTTTAGTGATTAATAATACAATAAATCTTCCAATAATTAACATAGTAACAATTATAATTAGCAGTGTTTTGAGTATAAATAAATAAGTATTAACTGGTGTTTTCCAAGTTTATTGTTTAAGGTAAACTATGCTCTATATGTAATAAGCGAACATTTTTTTATTTTACCATGAGAGGTTAAATGATCCTCAATAATTTAAAAATAAACTTAGCAATTTATCAGTGTATTGTTATTCATGCCCCACCTTATTTAATCACCTTAAATAAATTTATAAGGCGGCTTATACGGCTATTCATTTATCAGATGTCTACATATGGAATTTAAAGTATGTAGGCATCCGTACGTTGAGTTAAGATACGATAAGTAAATGAAAAGTTAATCTGGTAGAAGAATTTGTAGGCGTTCCACTGCACAACGACTAATTTCTCTTTGAAAATACCTCAATTTTCGCAAGGTTGGTAGGTACGTCTGCAGTTATCTAACATACTAAAAATATCTGTTCATTATCATTTTATTCTGTTCTTAAATTAACATGAAATATAAATTGATCATTACTGTGCCTACCTATACATACCTCAACAATCAATCAAATGCTCGATTTTACAACTTCCGTTTGTCCCATATAAATTATCGTGTTCAAATTTTATTGTGGGGAAAGGTGAGATCAAAATAAAAGTAAAGAAAACAAAATCTATTCTCACTTCTCAGTTAAAACGCTCATAAATTATAACACTGGCTGCGACAGAGCTCATTTCGGGCTGTATAGGCGAAAGGCCCGAAAAAAATGGAGCGTTCGAAATTTAATTTATTCAAAATTGAAACGTCATGGCGCACAAAGGCACGCACACAATGGCGGCCGGTCGGTGAGTGTTAACACGAAAATTAAATGCTGATATCACAATTAATCAAGGGCCATATTAATAATTGGCTATTCAGTACGGCGAGGTGTCAAATTATATAGCTCAATTAACCGCCCGTGGAATAGAATAGGGCGTGTTTGGCTCTGTTTATAAATACACGGAGCTCGTTTCACTTTACACTTTTTGTAGGTATGTATGGGATTTTTTAAATTTCATTATACGGACGGATTGTATTACTAAACCGCGTGGTCAATGATGCTTTGCTTTGTGAACTGTGAAAAATAATTATTCAACAGGATTTTCATGTTGAGAAATAAGAAAAACTTTAAATCCATAAAACTTTAAAATGCCCTAAATCTACCGACTGCCTCCAAATTCATATTTTTACTTGTAAAATTTTATTAATACACTATTTTTACACTTGTAAACTTTAGTAATCTGAGCTATTATTGAAATTGTGTCATCGGTTCGTGGCATCGTGGCACACAAGCGAGACATCGAATAATATAATATTTTACGATCGACTAATATCTTATTACATTACGTTTTTTAATCTTCACAAATGTGTTTAACTTATCGATTTTCTCGAATCTATTATCTGTTTAGTGATGGGACTTGGGGTGCACCTACTTATAAGTATTTAATGTATAAAAGATTTTATTTACGAAATAGATATTAAAACAGACTTATTGTAATAATACGGAGTATTAGATATGAGTTATCTCATCAGGTAATGAAAATGCGAATCCAAAAAAATAGTCGGGATCTAAATCTGCATTTTTTATATATTTTTCAAGGACTGGTGTTTTTTTGTTCCAAATAAATTATACAAAAGAATCAGCTAGAAATATGGATACCTATTTGATGATAATTTAGCCAAACCTGTACCTAATAATAATACATACCTAGCAGATACGCATTTCCACTCAGTATCTAGAGAGATTGATTTTCAATCAGTTTCAACATACTTTAATCGAAATCGATGCATGCATTCATAATGTTTTATCGATATCTATAATACGCGTAGGGTCAACGTACATCATTACGCAGTGGGTTTGGACAGTCGGCGGTACGACTTAATATTTATGGCCGATATATTTTCGGTATTAGTAAGAAAATTATTTCACACTGGACCCGATTAGCCAGGGTCAACGGAGCCGACCACTTGACAGGGGCATTGGCTTGTATTTCATTCTCGTCATTGTTTCGCTTTTTCGTGGCTCTTTCACTGCTATCACCGACAATACAGTGTAATATTATCTACCTACTTATTTTTTTATATTAAACAAAAAACTCACTTTTTATCATCAGTTTTTCGATGTACAAATGAGAAAAGGAAGAGTGAGAAAGAAGTCTACACATCCGTAGGTAGGTATGTACTTCTGTGAAAGTATCGCAATTTTTTTTCAGACTGAGAAAGTATAATAATAATAACTGGGAATAATTCCACACACGGCTGTCTGATCCCAAATTAGGCAATTTAATGCCTGTGTTACGGTTACCG
>DWGJ01002160.1:0-16735 GCA_018246895.1 Aspitha aspitha aspitha | reverse complement strand
AACTATAAGTGTGCCAAATTTCATACTCCTCCGTGCCCGCAATTTTCGTAAAAAGGGGTCCAAAGTTTTCGCTTCACATATTAATATATAGATAATGGAAGAGTAAGTTTACATATTTTAGTAATAATAGTTCTATCTACAATACCTACATCACTAATAATTATAGTACACTAAAACTTACCTCATAATTTTGAAAAAAGTCATCATTCATTATTTATGAAAAGACTAAGAAAGGCCCACTGTTTTTATGTACTGGCATTATACTGATAAAGTGTTGGGGTGTAAAGAATATCATCATCATTAAGTCAGCTTCTATAGTGGGCTGATTACGATCCATGTATTGATGTGTATTAATGATCCATTAATACACATCAATACTTGACAAAACACAAGTTTTGAAAAACAACACAACAACAAAACTTCGCTTTTTCATTTTTGCAAATTGTTACAAACAAAAATCCGTAAAACTATAGCTATTAAAGGAATTCCTTTTATTATTTAAATTTTCCCACGCACCCAGCACTCGACATTTAATGGCAACTCATATGTCTTGCCTTGCGAAAAATATGCATATGTAATATTTTTACTGTATAAAGAACATGCTACTGTTTATTCAATTCTACGATTCTGGGATTTTATACGGTCAATACAAAATTCATACATGCGTGTGCATTGGTAATTTTCAACACTTCTATTCACGAACGAAAAGTTAATGCTTACAAAAACCCTGACTTCACTGTCATTACATTGTCTATGCTTGCCTTGTCTCACCAGTCTCACGTTGTTTCTGTCAATTTATTGACAACAATATGGCTAAGCTAAGTTTACGCCTTATTCTCCCGCTCTACTGACATTAACAAAAGATATATTTTGTAAATGATATTTCTAAGTTGATAACAGTACAAATGTTCAATTTATAGTTCTTATTTCGTTGGACCCATCGTAGAAATACTTTCAGAGTTTTATTGCTTATACTCCAAAGTGAAACGACTGTTTTATAGTAGGAATATTTTGTATATACATCCTAAGGTAAAATGGAGACTAAGAAGATATCCTTTGGGTTTGCCAAAACGAAAAAGCAGGAGAAACCCGCAGTCGTTGAACAAAGGGAATACATTGAATGCGTTGAAGAAAAATCGATCAAAGTCATTGGGTAATTATGTATACATTTTACGATTGCAATTCAAAAAAATGTGTTACTTATCATGTTCGAAAGCAAGCAACAACGCTATTATGAGCCTTTAACAACATTGGATATTATATTTGATTTCTCTCAAGTTCATCTTAAGATCCATTTGTTATGAGTTACCCTGCATAATGGTATTCTGTAATATCATCCTGTCAGATATTTAAGCAGTCGAATGAAGTATAATATTTGTTGTACACCAAGCAAGAAACCTAATATCAAAACTTTAGTTCTTTACAACTAAGTAACTAATTCAACATCACTTAAAAAAACTATACACCATTTTTGTACCACCAGAAACAGATTATTGTTATAATGTATATAACATACACAATGCAGCAGATTATACTTTTATAGTACCTTCAAACCGAAACACAGATTGTTGTAAAAACAACTGCTTCACATTAGAAATAGGTGTTTTTAAAAAGCTCCGATTACTATATCAGTATGATTCAAATTTTTATTATTGCTCAAATAACACTTGTTTTTGTTTACATATTTTTCAGTGGTGAGACAGTCAAAGATGAGACTCCTTTAGTTATTCCAATGAAGCCCAACACATTGATCACAGCCGAACGTCTTAAAGAAATCACTGAAAAGGTTGAGAGTACGCTCGATGAACAGGTAGCTCCGGTGACGAATGAAACCGTTGAAGAGATTCCACCTGAAAATGAGACATTGGAACAGATGGCTACAAGAGAGTTACTGCAGGAAGCAAAGCAACACAAGGTTGTAGAGCAGCCATCGCTATTTGTACCCATGCCAGCCAAACCTGTCATGGATGGGGAAAGAGAAGTAAGTTTTCTTTTATGCAACTATTTGTTCACACATTACTAAGTAAAATACATAGATACACACATACCAACACACCAGGTCCCTAACGGGGTAGGCAGAAAACAACGAGTACCGAATATCTCTGTCCTTACAAACCTGCTATGCTTCCTAAGTAAAATAAGTCATACGTACTGAACTTTTTAGACAGAATGTAATGAGGGATGTATAAAATTGAGACTATAGATTAAGATGAATGATGATGATGATACAGCTATTCATGTTACTGAAAAAATGAGGTTTTTATATATTTTACAATATTCCATAAATTTTCGATTTCTCCATTACAGTCAACTCTGGATGATTATGAATCAGTGCCGATTAACGAGTTTGGTTTAGCAATGCTCAGAGGTATGGGATGGACGCCAGGTAAAGAACAGTAAGTAAGATTTTTCCATATTGTTTTATTAAAAAACACATATTTCTGTGGACAAAGAGGAAATTATATGAATATTAAAAAAAACATTTTTTTAATCCAGCTTACATTTATATGTTCTAAAAAGAAGAAATTAAACTTGATGTTTTTCAAACTCATCAATATATTACATTACTCAGTTTATATGACATAAACGCTTGTCGCCAAAAGATCCTGTGCAGATAAACACCCATATGTAATACTCTTGTTGTGTAACATTGACTAAATAATACACTGATTTTTCATTTTGTTGATTGAATGATAGAACATGTATATGGTTTGCCTGGAGAACTATAAATAATGCAAATAAATTCTATGGTTTTGTAAAGAGTACAACTGATCTATTCCTTAAACTAAACACAATAATGTTACATTTGTTAATTTTCCAACATAGTATCCGTTAATTTTTGGTTGCAATAAATTAATTAGTTAAACTTTGTAACAATAACTGGCACAGATGGCATAAGTGAGGAATTTTTATTATATCAACACTGAATAATATATTTTTCAGATCAAAATACAAACAACCAGCATTACGACCAAAAGGATTAGGGTTGGGAGCCGATAAAGTGGTCAAAGAAAATCAGAAAAAGAAAACATCCAAAGACAAAGAAGAGGAGTTGGCCATTGTCAAGGGATCTTACATTAAAGTTACCACTGGAAAGTATAATGGCTACTATGGAAAGGTAATCCAGCTCAATAATTTTTTATAGCCATTTAGAAGGTCCTTAATATGTTTTACTAAATTCCAATATTGATAGTAGTTATAATAAATACTCAATAAAAACTAAAATCATAGGTATAGTGCATTACTAAGTCCATGCTCTAGAGGAGCATCACAATATACACATTGTGAATAAAAAAAAGAGCATTACAAAAGGGGGTTTGTTTATGTCATGCAAAACTTCAGTTAGACATTAACATCGCACAAAACAACAACTTAAATGAGACTTTCAACTGAAAAATGAATCTTCTGATTAGGGCTCAAAACTAAATAACTTGTTCGCTCAAACTAGTGTAAGAAGTTAATTAGAATTAGTAGCAGTATTTTCTTCAAATTTTTTTCTCAGTCTGCATTGGGTCAAAGAAGCTGTTAAATGCCAGGCCACAATATTTTTTTAACTCTATCTATTTTATACCCTTATTGACTGTTTATTTTTAGTCTAGTTTATTGACTGTTTTATTTACTGTCAATGCTGGACTTATTTATTGCTCTAAATAATTAAAATCAAGTCTACAAATGTCTCTTTATATTTGAACAAACAACTATGTCTTACATAACTGTAAATAATATTTAATGTAATATTTATGTACCTATTTTACAGATTGTAAGTCTGGATGAAGACAATGGACGTGTAATGGTTGAAATTGTAGTGAAAAAAGAAACTGTAAATTTAAGCGAATTCATGGTGCAAGTAGTAACAAAAACTGAATTTGATAAGCTGTCAAAACTCATAAGTGAGTATTTTAAAATTATGTGCAAACATTTTTATACTGAAGACGAAAGCTATTGGATTAAATCTAATTAATTCCAAAGAGTATTTATAGAGAAGTTAAAAACAAGTGTTTAATGGGAGTTTCTGTTAGTCCATCTGGGCAGGTTTTGTATTATTCTAGACAAAGAATTAAATATCTTTGTACTGAAAAGCATTTGAATATGATTGCTTATTATGAAATATTATAAATGTCGCAAAGAATTATTTTGTTCTTGTGTTACTGCTATCACCCAATGACAGTAAGAGTTACTACTGCTATGCAATAGGCTTCCATTTAACTACATACTCACCTAACGGTAACTGGGGTGCTGTCTAAAATGTGGCACACTTGCCTACAAAGTATCTATTCATTCTTCACTTCTTCACATCTATATGTGAACTGAAATTGACTGTTATATTTGTGTGCCTTTACATAGACTGTAACATATCAAATCTTATTACAGATGCAGATTCATATGCTGAGTACAAGAAAAATGAAAGTGGTTCTACAAGGATTGCAAAATATCAAAATTTAACAGATAGTAGGGAAAGCACTTCAAAGCACAAATCTAACGAAGGAAGTAACCGAGATAGCGCAAGAGAACGAAGAAAAGAAGTAAGAGACAGCGAAAGCTATTCTAACGGTAGGGGTAAAGATATCGAAGATAGAATAAATAATCACCGAAGCAGAAATAATTCAACAAGTGATGAAGAAGTGTCGCATAGACATAGACTAAAAGATAGAAAAAAAGATAGTAGTGATGACTCAGTAAATTCAGACTCTAATAAAAAACGCCATGAAAGAAACAAACGGCACAGTAGCATTACCAGTAGCGATTCAAGTGAAGCTGATAGAAGAAAACATAAAAATAAATCAAGTAAAAGTTCCAAACAAAAAAGGGACATTGATAAGAAAAGAAAAGGAAAGAAAAAGAAGAGGGACAGGGATCGATCACCAAATTATCGGAAACACAAAAAATAAAATTACGATTTTTAAACAGTGTACAGATTGTTTTTGAACAAGAAACTCAATAAACCGATTTATGAAGTATATCAATATCCATTTTAATTTCTATATGTAAACTGGCTTTGAACTGTTATTTCTTCTGTGTGGAACATTAGATGAAATATTTATAACATATTATTTATCAAATATTTATAACTACTCTACTTCTTCGCCGTGGCATTGCATTTTGATGAAAGAAAGTAGCGTATGTCTTCCTCATGTTTCAAATACATCATATCGTCCGATTGATGTGGCCGTGAAACTACGTGTGTAAATTTTCAACGGCCTGTAGCGCCATCTATTGAACACTGCCAGCAAAATTAACAACACAAAAACATTCCTGTGCTGAACTATGTAAATCAATTTTTATACATATTTATTGAACGGTATAGAAGTAACTACAGCAAAATCATTGAAAGTACCATTAGCTCCTCGCAGCTTCCAACTGGCATTGCAATACGTTAATATTTGCACAATATGTACAGGAAGTCTACTTTAACTTCGAATAAATTGTATTCTGCTGCAATATTTCCTATCTCAGTGTTTACTGTTTTTTTATTCTCTTTTATATCAATTTATTGTCAATGCGAAATTTTGATGTTTTATTATCATTTTCTCCATCTGAACGATAAATATATCGATTACATTTAATCGATTAAAAATCTGATTGGGCATGACAATTATTTTATTTTCTTCTATCCTGGATTGTAAATAACGCCATCTGTTGGAGAATAGTGCAAAACGTGTATCTTTACTCGCCGAAATAACTACAGAGCAACGATGTAACTTGAATTATAATTATAATTTGAAGCGTTCATACTGCACACATTCAATCCAATCCCTTAACAAACAGTATTCCTTTACTTACTCCACACATATATAAAATACAGTGGACACTCAAAGTCGAGTAATACTTTATTTAATTGTTTGAGAATGAATTACATTAAATAATAAGTCCAGTTGATGTGGATGGAACTTTGTTCTTTGGCGTTGGCGGGTGGTGCGATGGAGAAAAGGTGACTTGTGACAATTCTTTATAATAATCAAATACCTATTGCGATAAAACTTGTTTTAAATTTAAATACTTCGTCTTAAAATAAAACCTTATCAATGACGTAATTTCCCAGTGGTCATTAAACAAGAAGTACAAAAATAAGTTAGTAAAATATGAAATGAAACTACTCAGGTACCTACGCTATTAAAATATAGCCGTGACACGCCAATGGTCTTATTAAGAGCAAGAAAACCAAAGGCCTGCTCAGTTGACCTATTTCTGCCGAAACCTATCGACATGACCTAGAAAGTAAATTTTACATATATATAAATATTATTATTCATCGCGTTATGCAAAATTTCTCACTGATTCTCCATTCACTTTTCTCTCATATACACTGAAAAGCCTAGGTACCAAAATCTTCCTACAGACACATAGTAGCTTAATAAACGATATTAAAAGTAGTAGAGTTATGTTTATTACGTGCTCAAAAAAAAACAATTTTCACAAAATCATTTTTATTTTAGAAGAATTGCAAGTTGGATCACATCGGAAGTAGGTTACAGGCAGGATATCACATTGAACATTTATAGAATAGAATAGCCTATGAATTAAATACGTACAGATCCACATAGACAACAATACAGTTTCAAAAATAAATACATACTTCTACAATGAAAAATATCAATTTAGGGGTACATTTATTATTCTTTTTTTGTTAATATAAGACACAATAGTATTTTAAAGTCAAGCTCAGTTTTTTAAGACAAATATTTTATGAAGAAAACCCGTTTTCGTTGAAACTATTTACATACAATTTTATGTTATATTTTTATTACATAGAATTTATGACACACATAATAAACGGGGTTCGCTTAAAACACTTATAAAACTGGAAAGTTAAAAGAATTACGCCACACAATGTCACAACCGATACATTCTAGGTAGGTAGGGGCTTGCTTTAGAATTTAGGTAAACGTTCAAAGGAAAGGTAAATACAGTCACATAGCTACGTGTTTCTATTTTATTATAATTAAATTCAGACAAATTAAAAGAAATATAAGTATATATAAACCCAACTTTTCCATTAATTAACCTAACTTTAAATTGCTGTGACTAATAAAATTCTGCAGTTGAAGTATACCTAAATCTATTAAGAAATTCACACTACTCATTATTATTGGTTGTAACTATTGCGTTTATATATATTTCTTCCATAATCTTTGGTATATGAATGCAATCATTTAGTATTTCATAATAAATACCAATAATTTCATACAATTCTTTCAAATTAGATTAAAAATAATATTAATAAGGCTAGGTCTGAGATATAAAGAAATAATGAACCAAATTATTCCATACCATGCCCACACGAAATGTAATGTTCTTGATACAATTTACAATTAGGCGTTGCCCATATGCCCATCACCGTATGTACCTAGTAGGTAACACAAAGGAACTGGCAACATTTGTAATCCACCAGCATTGTGGCGACACTGGGAACCTAGGTATTATAATTGTTTTGACTCAATCAAAATATAATAAAACTATAATTTATGTTGAAATACTTTATGTTAAGAACATATTGTAGTATATCATATACACCTATAGGTATGTTAATTATAGGTAAGTAAAAATATTGTAGCAAACAAAGAAGGAAACTTGCAGTCAATTTTAAAATGCATCACAAGAATATAGGCATTAAAAACATTGTAGAATATTATAGAAAACACCTGTTTTATTTTTATCCTATACATAAACCAAGTAGGTACTTACCTAAATTAATACTGGTACCTAGACACATATATATAACTTAATTAATATTTTGGTACTTTATATGGTTATCAATTTTTTCTCAATTCCTACTACGATTACTACACATTCCCGAAGACAAAAATATTATTTCAAATCCTATAAGCGTCGTCACACCAATTATAGACGCTATAGGTGGATATTGGGATACATTCAAGTACAGGGATATTCCAATTGCTTTCAAATTTTTTATATAGTTCACATTCATTCGTTATATTTCACGTGCTTTTAATTGCACTAATATTCAATCGGGACATCCCCGTCTAATCAATTTTCAAGGACTAACTATGGGGGAAGACACACATTTTATGCGTAAAAGATATTAAGAAATTTGAAAGCAAACTACTTTTCCACATATGACGTATAGTATAGCAGGTATAAATATTATTTTTAATTCAATCAGGTAAACCCAGTAGGTAGCTACCTGCCTATGATCACCAATACACTACACCGAAATCTATTATTTATACATCGAGATTTTGATTCCATCCGACATCTTTAATTTATCTGTATCACCGAACAAACCTCGCCACGTGAATCAATAAAATAAATAGTCTTATTATTCCGTATTATCAAGCTACCCACCCAAATGAACCAATCTACAAAAAGGTGTCCTACAATTATACGCACAGTAAATATAAATCGCACACAAGGACGACAACAAATACCCCTGGCATTAAAAATGTAACACACCAGTCAATTTTCAATACCGCGGCAAACAATGCCGCTATGAATACTAATTAATGAGATTTTGAAAATTGTTCAGTGAATTCTATTTAAGTTTTTCTGCGAAATACATTTTCATTTATTAAACTTAAATAAGTAGGTAGGTACCTACAACTTTTATTATATCCAAGGCTGTGAAATAGTCATGATTTTGTAAGTACCTACTTATTATAAAATTTGCGCGAGATTATGTACCTATATTTTGTGACATTTTACTAGCCTTGTGGAAAATTTAATTAAATCTATTATTTGATAGTGTTTTCTAATCGCATTTCTTACGATGTAGGGGTGGTACGGTCCAAGGAAAAAAGTTGATTAAATTCCCATCGCTACTATAAAAGAGTTTATATTTCGGACATACCCTTGTCTCCGTGGTTAACCCTATCCTTTTAGATCAAGCATGATCTTATTCAACTCTTGCCCTGATATGTGCGTTCGGGAGGTATTTGCGCACATTGAACGCTTACAGCTTTCCACATTTAGTAATGTTTGTGATACGTCGTTGCCTCGATATCATGTTATTGTGTTTTTTTATATAACATTTAACGTTTGCTGAAAGGGTTACGCGCAGTGGTGCGAGCGGCCGCAGCAGCCGTCTGCGTGCAGTTGCACAAAGCATCAAACATACGGAGAACAAATCCTCTGGCGCGGCCCAGGCGTCGCTTGAGGTTACCTGAAAAAAAATAATAAAAACTGTACTTAAATATTACACTTATGGTTTTTTTTCATCTCCATGTTAATTACCTACATACCAACGTGATTCACCACTATCTACTCTACTACCTATTACACCATAGGAAGTTAATAAAACTTTTTACATCATTATATTTATAACGCTCAAAGTCGAATCTCAATAAAAGATCGTTGTTTTTTTTCAATCAAAACTTCTGCCTAAGTATATATACTTCTATATTGTAATTTTAAAAGTTCGAAAACATTGTCACTTAAGCTAAGGAGATACAAGTAAAAATTACATTTAAAATTATTTGCAAATGATCTTTTTACTTGTGAAATGGGCATATTACAGATATCTATTTAGCAAGCGACGACTAATGGATCATTTATTGTAACGTTCAGGTTGAAATATGTATTTGATGCATTCATCAGCCTTTACAGATCTACTGCTAGACACTCCTGACCCCGCCCTCCTCGTCGCAACTCCACCCCGATATTTAGTGTTCTGAATCCAGCGGTTTCCCGCTGTTTATATAGGTACCTATATGTTACATTGGATATATTTCACAGAGACTATGTACGTAGGTATAAAAATATTTATTTATGTACCTACGTATAAAATGTTCTCACTACTGCTACATGCCACTCAACTTTAGCTACTGTTAAACAGCTGATGTCACTACACTAACAGTAGAATGAAGCAATTACATAAATCCCAATATTTTTAGCGTGGTTACTTTATTCTAATAGAACGCTGAAAATTTTGAAAGACGATAAATGCAAATAACGTCCCTGGTATTGCACATGCACGAATAATAGATTAAACTTCGGATATTTGCTTTCAGGGGTACCAACTTATAAATTAGGACTTACTGTTTGTTACCTATAACAATGGTACGTATGGTATGGTAGGATATGGAATACCTATACTAGAGCAAACTAATGGCAGGAGACATATTGTAATGTAAATTTACCGTGTTTACGTGCAGTTTCTGTGGCATTAGACACATTACAGCGTAACATTTACCGTAGCACTAAATCTCCCCGTTATCATTCCAGTTTTATTTCACCCCCCTCGCGAGGGGAGCGTAGCTTGCACGAGGGTGAGTATCGATTAGAGCATCACGCGAAACTTTCGCCTACTCATTACGTGTTTTTACATTGAAATAAATCTGTCGTCCGATTTAAACTGAATAATTAGATTTGGTGTTCCATTAAATCAAAACAATTAGGTACTTTATTTTTTTACAAACAATATTTCGACTAATAAAACTGTATTTTAATTCGCTTCGTTGTTCTGTTAAAATACATGTATTCGAAGAATACGTAAACTTTTCCCTTTACAAGATTCTTACGTTTAAAAAGATAATACTAATAATATTAACGTTTTTTTATAAAGATTTTGGGTATGTTTTCAGCTGAGCTTTTATGTTCTATCTCTTAACGCCTTTAGGCTGAAAACATAATTTTAATTGACTATACTTTAAGGTTTAACCTAGCGCTATCTTCAGAAATCTAGGTAAATATGATTCACATAATATCTAAAACTCATGAATAATATCGCACCTACATACATCTTCGTATTCCACAAAAAGTATTTGCGTGCCTTAATCTGTCTCGAAGCTCGTTCCAGAAACTCGTCGTCTCCATGATGAGAGGTTGGACATTGAATTGCAAATCTCCTTAGGAATAAATTTACTTGCAAGTGGAGTTTGTGTCTGTGTATGCATCTTATTATCCGAAAGAACAATAGCAAGTCGAGATCTTGTTGAGTACTAGTAGAACGAAATTAATTTGCAACTTACATCACAAAACTTTCTATTACAAACCGGATTTAAGCGAAGTACAAAGTTAATCATTTATTTCATTTACGACTAAGTTCAGGAAATAATATGTAGGTATTTAGCCTTAAAATCCGTGAAAGTTCAATCTTCAATGATACGTACTAATAATTATATTAATGTTAGTACCTATACCAACCTACTTCTTATACAGAAACTTATACATTAGATAATATTATACACTAGTTTACTATTATACCTTGAAATGGACTGTAGGTATGTAAAGTATTAGTATTAATATAATGCGAATACGCGTTAACGTGTAAATTGTAATGTTTCATTTTCTAATTCATGTAAATTTTGCTAACTTATCACAATATCACATTAGTTAAATACACAACACTTCGAAATGATGTCTGCCAGGAAGACGTCAACTTCAGACATAATTAATTAAAAATAAAACTGATAAAACATTAGTTTTAATCGTTGTCATCGTCATCTCATGGGAAATGACAGTCTGCCGCCCAGTAATTTGGTAAGCAGGCTTTTCAGTGATCCGTTTGAGATAACTTTCATACATCATTGCATTAGTAAAATTGCGTATAATCCTTAACAGTTGCCTTTTCTAAAAAAACTAGGTAGGTATACTTTTGTCGGACTATATCGAATTGATTCAGGACAAATATATCTGCATAATGGAGAAGCAGCACCGATGTATAAAATATGACATGTAAATTTTCGTGATGCATTTTTCATGGATAGGTACCTAATCATCAAAACAAAAATGTAGAGTTATTTTATGAAAAATGAACGTCCACAATAGAATAGCTAGTTACTATTGATTATATAATACTATTTCTTAGCTCATAGCTACAACTCTAATGGTAATTACAAGTAAACAAAAGCTATCGTAGCCACCTAATGAGCGCAATGGCGTCACGGAATGACCTGTCGTTAATGTCGATTTATTTTTATCACCAGCACCAATAGCTAGACTCTCTCGTCGTAATAAAACGTAGCTCTAAAGAAACACTAAGTACGCTGTGTAAGTATACTTCTTTAATTAGCATTTATTGCAAATATCGTTAACTCAGAGGAAGTACTTGATAAATGTAGAAGAAAGTAGGTAAATATCCTTTGGTAAGTAAAAAATATTACATTTCTGAGTCTTTCTCCTGCTTTTCTTCTCTTGCTCTCTAACATACGAAATATTTGGATATCAGTCACATGCATTTTTCTTTCATACTTTCTTTCATTTAAAATAATAATTTGTTTGTATTTTTATGTCCATTCCGCTTGTGTGAACAAGATTATCTACTCAAAATACAGTATTAATTTTCGCGAATCACTTAAATATGTCGCCCCTTGGAACATCTTTAAAAGACTGTCAGTAACGTAAACGTTGAGAAGTTTTAACATACTCGTAAAGCTAAAACAATGTTATAATTGGTCCACGCCTACAAACATAAATTCTAACGAGAAGGGTGCGTAAGCCGTCAAGGGTAGATAACTTGTTAATTTTCTTTTCATCTACACACAAATAGTGGGCTTACTGCAATATTAAATTCTACTAGGTACAAAAACAAATGAAGGCTACCAAATAACAATTATTATTGTTTATCAAACATTTTATTTCCTTTGTGTTTGTAGTGAGTAACAAAAAATCAAACAACAAAACTGACGCAGAATATCCCTAGTTTGCGCTAGTCATAATGCATCGTGATTTTACTTTTACCTATACTTCAAAGAGAAATGCACCCCGTGCACGACTGCTTCACTTAGATAAAACGATGGTCCATAGCTGCACTGTTATGTAGCGATTGTACCGATATATTATTATTCTGAGGTCAGCTGCTATAAAGACTCGGGTACGAGTATTTTATATGAAGAACTACTAATAGTGGATATAATGGATTGGCTTCATATTATACTATACCTATGTAGTTATGATAGAAAAATATTATAAAAACTTAAAGATTAATAAAGCTTTATACCAGTCACTGCAAGTGACGTATGACACAAAGTCGTTTAAAAACTCTTAAAGCCAAAAAAGTTAAGCAAAATTTTCTTGATCAACAATATCTTTGCTACACCCTGGTTCGACACAGATCTCATCTCAGAAAGTTGTGTTACTATGAATTCAAATATAATAATATTGGACCTTCGTCACAAACCTTATATACATAGTACCTACCTACCAAGTTTGTGTATTACACATGTAGCTAACATTATACGTATAAGTCAACGCTAGAAGGAAGACAAAATGGCCATAGCTATTAACTAAATAGTACGTATAAATTATGAAAAGTACGTAACGTTTATTATCTTACAAAAATATTGTCCAAAAACGGTAATAAACACTATCTGCTTACCAATCTACGCAGATACGTAGGATGAGTTCTTTGATTAAATCAAAAGCCCGATCAAAGTATGGGACGCTTTAACTGGACGTTGGTGGGTGGACTTAACCAAAACTAAGCGGATAACGAGAATTTAATAACATTATCCGGTACATTGGCCTTTTTCTAGAACGCCAAATCCAAATGAAATTACTTCGCCAAGGTTACTTGGCACCAAGAAAAACTAAAGAGCATTTATCATTGTGGGACCGAGTCTTTATAACTGTTTTTTTGTCGAGTGGGTATTTTCATTGGCTAGCATCATACTTATTAGCTCTTTTTGCATAATATTATAACCTTTAAGATTTATATTATAACGAATAAGTATTAGGTATTGAGTAAATAATTAAACCAAAGTATTTTCTACTTAAACGAGGGCGCTATTTGGCGAACAGAAATTTAGAGAAGCGACAATAATCGTTAGTAGAGTAAGCATTTAACAAAACGCTTCTGTTACAATATAAACGTGATTTAAGGAAAATAAAAGTAAAGGAACAGCAGCAAGGCTCCTTCATTCTCCGCTGAATATCAGCTTTTATTACGACGGATAAAGCGATCAGTATCTGAAATTGTGAAGCTGCAGAATATTTCATCACTGAAATGTTTGCGGGAAATATGAGTACCTAAGACTTTCTAGACTACGTTGAATTCTTTACTTGAGTAAAACAATAGAAAACTGAAAATCTTATGGTAAATCCCACGCTATAGATATGATAGAAGATTTTTATTATATAAAATTGTTACAACATTCTTATGGTTACAAAGATTTTTTACATATCATGATTACGGCAATAGGTGTGACCCAGTTTTGACTCATTTCTTATCATCAGCCCATTTTCCCACGATCCTGAAGTATATAACTACAATCATGTACAGAGAAAAATAAATGTTTAGATGTCTATCTGTTTATTGGGATATGAAGAATCTTATAAAAAATCTGACATGTTTTATGGACGCCAGGTCCTGTACACTAATGACATTGATCCTGACTTCTTACCCGTAATATTCATTTAAAAATTAAGATTTTTCGAGTAGAGTGATGAATAAAGAAGCTGTTAACTTAATTAGTCACAGTATTGTTTTATGTATAACTACGCACTTAATAGCGGGTACAGCTAATACATATATGTATTTAAGAATAAAAACATAACGGAAGAACATAGTGTACCTACTAGATCTGCATCCGCATAAAATTCTACATCGGATTATCGACAGTAGATTACCCACGCTCGCTCCAATCATTCTTCGACATGAGTGATTAAAGAAAAATGCAAAAAATATAGGCAGCATTTCCTATTAATAGATATTGTATTATAAACATTAATATTATTATTCCTTCAGATCTCTTTTACAAGAATACATCACTGATCCACTGCGGCTTTAAAAATAATATAATACATCTACATTTCTGGAATTCTTATTGTTTAAAATATGAAACGATCAGCCCATTTTGACCAGCAATTTTGGCCAGCCACTTGAGAACTTAGCCAGTTAGTTAGACAAGAAAATCTGATGAATATATCATTATTTTGAAGCTTATACATAGATACTTACCCACTCCTGGGTCTTGCGATTCCTGAAACAAAGAAAACGATACTAAATAATGCAGGAAAAAAGCAAACACTTTTGAGTATTTTTTAATATAGTGTTTATTATGTAGGTAATTCCAAAGGCAAAGCTTCGCAGTGAAGTATAAATAAATAAAACATGATCAAGTTCAAATATTTGCTTCGCTGAAGCGAGATTCCTATGAATATGGAAAGCATGTCCAATATACTGAAAATGACCGAACTGGGCCGCAATTAGCATACATAATTACAAAGGCTGACATGAAAGCCGAAAGTATTTTTTATTCATAACTGTGAAGTTACATAAACAACCAGACACAACTGAATTGGTCTACTATTGTAGTTAACTATACTATTAAACTTGAACAATTGGGTTAGTATGTTTTGAACCTCTTGCTTAGCATACATATTTAATAGGCCTATAGAAATATCAGCCGATCCACAATAAACAGTTTTAGAATTTAATTCAAAAATTTAATATTAATACCTAAATATTCATTAATAGCTTAGTTTTTCTCCGTCCGGCTTTAATACATAGTTACCTACCGCTTAATATTAAACTGAAATATTGATTTTTTTAAACTATATGAACTGCTAGCTGTGCCCGCGGCTTCGCCCGCGTGGATATCAATATGTCATAAAGTTTTTCCCGCATTAATACCTACATCGCGGGAATCCTAAAACAATAATTACGAACTTCCATTCAATCTTTCATTCCCTATTTCAGCCCTTTCAACCCCTTTTTTCACGATAAAAAGTAGCCTATGTCCTTTCTCAAGGTCCAGTCTATAACTGTACCAAATTTCATTAAAATCGGTTAATCGGTTTAGGCGTGAAAGTCGACCAGACAGACAGACAGAGTTACAATCGCATTTATAATATTAGTAGGGATAGTTTTACTCTATCAATGGACTATTCGACACAAAAAGAAATTTTCAATTCGAAACAGCAGTTCATAACATTAGCGTGTTCAACCAAAGAAACTCTAGCTTTATAATATTAGTATAGATTAGTATAGATAAGACTGTAGGCAAAGTGCTTAGGTAATGAAAACAAATAGAGGAAAATCATTTATACCTTTTGAGGACTTTTTAATCAGTGAAGATTGTGTTAAGTATATATAAAAAATTGGGGAAATATGTATTTTTAATGTTATTAATCGAAAGTGGTAAATTTATTATGCATACCTACAAGAATTGGTTGTATTTCCCTGACTACTATTGTACTTCCTATGTACTTTGTTGATAATAATTGCAGTAAACTATTTTGTTTGAAAATTAAGTAGATTGATGTACATAGTATATTTATCGTATGAACTATTAATAATAATAATATTATAATGTCTTGGGTACGTTCTCCTGATCCCAAACTATTTAGTCAAATTATTATTATTAATTATTATTAAGCACTGCAGTTTGTAAGGCCAGAGATATTTGACTCTCGCTGCTTTCTGCCTACCCCGCAAGGGACCTGGCGTGACGATATGTATGTATGTATGTATTATAACTCAAATTATTTCCATTTATACGTTTACTACACCCAGACACAGAAACAAATATGTTCACCATGCGAATGTTTGTTCTGATTGGGAATCAAACCCACGACCACCGGTTAAGCAGTCAGGGTCTGTAACCATGAGAGCAATCAGTGATATTAAAACATTTACTACAGCCTGCTATTATTCTTACCATAGCAATTACTTATGATTTTAGATCGTATTAAAGCACATGCATATAGATTGACTAGCTGTTGCCGCGGCTTCGCCCGCCTTGAAATCAATGTGTCACCACGTTTTTCCCGGGTAAATACTGACTCCGCCGAATTCTACACATGCTCCGCAACCTCCTCTATCTTCCAGTGAAACTCC
>DWGJ01002159.1:0-16736 GCA_018246895.1 Aspitha aspitha aspitha | reverse complement strand
CGATGCTTATTTATTTCAAAAGTATTTTATTAGCTTTTTTCCTGTATTAGATGGGCAGCTTTTTATGAAATAGTAGATACTTTTCTTGTTTACGTATATTAGGAAGAGAAGAAATAAAAATCACACCTAATAGTGCGACTCAGACCTTCCTGAGAAATCAGGTTCCGTCATCGTTTTAGTGGTTCCAGCTGCGACATAACCGACCGACAGACAGAGTTTAGTATATGTAATACTAGCAGTTACGATTTTTTAAGAGAGATTAATGTGGTATATGCATAAATTATTTAAAAAAATCTATAACTAGGGGAGTTACAAAGTTGCAAACAGGGTCATTAATGATGCTATATAATCGTACTGGAGAATTAACAGGGATTTTTATTTTCCTTTAGACATAAATTGTGCGCAAAATACGCTAAACGATAAAAGTTTTATTTTTAAGGACACTGGATCTATTAATATAATTACCGAGTCTAATGATTACGGGAAATGCGCCTTACAGAAACATTGTTAATACTTTATATTATTATTAAAATTGACTAATATTATATTAACACAAAAGCTATAAATAATGTATATTTTAACTATATATGTGTAACAGATAGAATAATAATAAAACGTAAATTTATTTTTAATTTGTCGTAATTAATAAAAGCATTAATCCAATGGATTGGATGACTGATAAATAAACTACTCGCTAATATCCTAGCCGCTAATCTGATGACGTCATGGATAATATATAATTTGTGTGTTAAATTTCAGCTGTCATGGACCAAACAAATCTAATACGACTGTAGCATTCAACAAAATCATAAACCGTATTGCGAATAATTTTAACACATTTGTAATTATTATGTGCTTACTTTTTTCTTGACATTTACAACATTGTATTAACAATCGGAGCAATGAGAAAAAACAACACACTAATGAGAACGGACGTAATGTATCAGATACGCATAAATAAAACATTAATGCCTCGACAGTACACGTTCCATTGGCGCATGGCGTGACGGCGTATGTAATTAAATCATCGCCATTGTAACACTTAGCTATGTAAATAAAGCGTTCGCGGTGCGTTTATGAATTATAATTCGGATATCATTATTTTGAATCGTCGGGCTTTTTGTTTCGAGTGTACCGCTTGTGTGTTAACTTAATAACAGTTGGGCGTATGTGCGTGAGTGTACACGGATCGTTATAACTTTCGTACTAACCGTATTTCGAATCGTTGCACTTTTTGCTCCATGTGAACCGCTTGTGTTATAAGTTACTAATTGTTGGACATCTATGTGCGCGAATGTACTATTACGAATAGTATAGATTCTAGACGCCATAACGATACTTAATTTCTAACTAATCTTTTCCTTCGTAGATTCATTCTATTGTATAATTACACATTGTTATTATCACGATACAATATATATTCATGTAATTATTGGCCATAGACTCGAACGTTTTTAAGTGCGAGCATCACTTTACCACTCAGAACACTTAGTTTAATACGGCTTAGTGCATTCGAGTGTTATTAAACTGAGCTCAACTTAATGCTAAAGTGATATAAGCCGATACATTTAATATTTGCACATAGTGCCTTTTGCTTTTCTTATGCTTTTAATAACTGGTCGTATCGTTTATTTCTGGCTATATCAACATTCCTTGTATTGTGTTAAGTTTTTTTGCGGTCAGGAGATTTGAGAATATACATATTCAAATAATTGCCTTTTCTAAATTTTCTTTAATTTTGCTTTCCATTGTGAAACGATTTCAACTACACTCGATACACTTAAAGGCGCATAATTTGCTCGAACGAGTGAGAACAGCTCGAAATGTAAATGATGCGTTTGTTGTCACATACCAACGTGACCCGAACCCGTAACTCGACACCGGCTCGCTACCGTCATCTAATGAAAATGGGCCCGCGATACTTAAAACAACAATGACCCTTGAAACAATAAGCATAGAACACATATTACGTACAACTAAATATAGTACGTTATAGATACAAAAATCGATTTCCAACCGCATGCGATTACGAATAGAGTCGAATATTGATTGGTTGCAAAGGAATGCAATGAATCCGTAATTTGACACGAAATGCTCATCTGTGTCAGTGCTTTCTTACGTTTTCTTGTAATAACACGTGTTTGAATGCTTTGTTATAAGTTAAAGATGGGGTCTGTGGCTAGAACAAACGATGGCAACTATTAGCTCAACTTTATTTATTTATACGAGTAATGTAGCAGTAAACATATTGGGAACTATTAATACAAGGGTGTATGTTATAAGACAAGTATAACTACAGGTATATAATGATTCAAGTTAATTATGTACGCACCTTTATAAAAAAAAAGTGTGGCCCCAGCGTTACAAATCGTACTCGGGTTATTTCTTACTTCCATATTCCATGGAACTAAGTTCAAACTAAACTCAAGTCTGTAACAGCAGCTCTTGAGAATTTAAACTGTTATTCTGGACAGGTAAACAACAAGTTTAGCTTCAGCTAAAAGTTCGAAAACAGTATTAAACTGCAGCCACACGGATCTGTCTGACAGAACGCGATTATACTACAAGCGATAAAGTTTTATTTTTTCGAGTATTTCTCGTGGATATTGAAATAAACAAACAATTACAACAAGAAAATAATCATTATTATACCTCTAGTAGGACGATAGATTGGAACTGGTTAAGTGAATTGGTTCAATTAATAACAAGTGTTAAAAAGAAGATTTTTATCAGTAAAAAAAAGAATAGATAGAAGTTTATCAGTAAAAGAATAGGGCGGCATGCATTATACGGATTTGTGGCGTGTGAGGAATGACGTGCGGACCAAGCGGTCGTAGCTGACAACGAACTTGCAGTTTCAGCATTATTCGATATTCTTCTCAAGCATTACAATTTCTCACGCTACTCTTCTTTCGAGTCGTAGAATGGGAACGTTCAAAACAGTATTTGAAATAAGGTAGTCTTCTGAACTAAAAATGCTCGATAAGAATTTCTCAGACCGAGTAAACGGAGAGTTTTGGGTGCTCAAGGACGTACTTCTACATTAATCGCTGTTTTTATACATACATGTAGGTATCGGAGATTAATGACTCCATAATCAGCCAGTATCAGATCTATTTGCTCAGGATAAATAAAACTTGGTCTCATTCGGCATCTGCATCCATCAAAATTTGCATTGTACATTATGTGGGAATATCTATTTTTTCATTCTTTCAACATTCCTCTTAGGTTACTTAAGGTTAAGTTACAACGTCGCCAGTGATTCGCTCCGCTCAACTTATTTATACATGATTTGCTGTATGCAAAACATACCGAAAGCAGTTCATAAAGTTCTGAGCGGCCGTGTAGTGCAGTTGGGGATACTCGGTTACTTTGTTTGCGGAGGGCAGGAAATATCGCCATTTCAGCGTGTAATGATCCATCTGACGGCGGAACGTTACCATCCAATGCTATTTTAGTATCCCCCTGTTAGTGCTAGTCTATTCGTGGATGTCCTTTTTCTAAAAAAAACAATGTAAAGCTCATTCAATAACCGTGTAAGTTTTCTTTTTTTCTCTATGTCACGGTTAATTTGTATCGAGACTTGACGACGTTTTTAGAATCGTTCCGCTATATGGGGTCGGCAAATGAAAAAGAAGAATTAAAAAAAATCTGAATTATACATGTTCATTGTAGACTAGACGAACTGTTGTTAAAAAACAAGTTTTGGTTGTGATTTATGCCTCATAAGCTATTTTTGCGGCCTTTCTGATACCAAGAAGAATGTATGCTTTTCTCTGTGAAGCATTTTACGTTTAACAAAGCCTTAGCTGACTTCCATTAATGGAACTGGCCCGTCTCCATCCAAATGTTACCTACATCACTAACTTTGCATTTATTGCGCGAGTTATTTCTGTATCCGCTTTTTAGTACGTTGTAAACCAAGTTTAGTTTATCCATTCATACCAAACAGGTCGTCGTTTGGTGTATGGCGACATGCTTGCGTAGGTACCATTAAATTGGACTAACTCGAATTTAAAGTCCGTTGACGTCTGCTCGACTTCAGGTTACACCTTGCATTAAAAATAGTTACATTTAACAAAAACTATTTATAATTTCCATTAATCCGCCCATAAATCCACCAATTCATAACTTTATTGACTCAAAATCCATTTAGTTAGAACATTTTATGTTTTGCATTCGCACCGGCCGCCCAAACTACCGAATAACTCATTTTAAATTATTGCCTTTAGCTTGAAAAAAAGGTCGTAATGACACGTTTACGTCAGTTTCATTTAAGTTATATCTTCCTCGAGGAAATATTAATTTTATAGTTCAACATTATCAAGTTGAATATATTTTTTAATTCGTATACATAGTTAGATATAGTAAAATATGCTAAACGCAATACTTGTTTGAAGGATCCAGTTAGGATTACTCTTAAAAAAACCGTATGAGATAAAATAAAATCGCATGTGGGTAGCGAGATAACGTTAGTGGAGCCGAGTGGTGTAGCTTATTTGCATTTTAACATCCGAACGGAGAGGACGCGTAGCTTGTGCTAATAAAGTAAACTTGTGTGTGACATTGTAAATGTAAAATAAGGATAAGACCGCATGCTATGCTTAGCGTTAAAAATACAGATAAAACCTAAAGTAGAATTTGAAATCTATTTCAGAAGGAACTGAAGGTAAACGAGTGAAAAGTGTACTTTTAATAACATTTTATATTACTTTCAAAATAATATATTGTCATGACATTCGTTATCGCAGCGAGATACGAAAACGGCGGAGTTATCTTACCGTGGAACGTCATACATAATTGCTATCGCCATGTTTTCAATACAATTAATCACTCACCTTATAAGAGAGTGCGTTTCTTTCAATCTGTCGTGTTATCATAAATTCATGAATAAATTAACGCATTGTGGGTAGGTGTGTTAAATATTGTGACATGTTTATTATCATTGGACATCCTAGTTGAATATTCACCTATTAAAATGAGAGTCGGTTACTTCGCCGCGGCCTTATCTTATAGCGGTTGCAATGCAAATTTTTTCTTACAGTAGTTCCATCCATGTTGGGAAATTGACGTGCAGACAGACGCTCGCCAAATTATCTCCGTTCATGATAATTTTAATAATCCTTTTCGTTAACATCGCCAAATACAATTAAGTTTTTCCAGCATTCACAAAACATTGCATATTTGTTTTTATCAAACACAAAAATTCTCCTGTTTCGTGTAGAGCGTTTCTTATCTTCCGACGTATTGCGATAAAATATTTTTTCACTTCACAAATTGAAGAATTTTTTTATCTCCCATTAGCATAATATTCAACACCAGTTGTTTCACGGTCAAGTTGTTCGTTATTGATTTTATTGTAGCTTCAGTTTACGGCGTGTGATTATAGTTTATGATGTGAAAAGTAACAGAAAAACCTTCTTTGGAAAGACTTTGAATTAGATTGCTTTTTTAATGAAATCGTATGTTTGAAGACGATACCTACTTATTGTATGTTGCGCCGAAATCACATTCATAAAGTAACTAGTAGACCTGACCACGCGTTGCGATGGTTACATTATGTCAAATCATATATGACAAATATCCTGCGTTCAGGTTTTGATTTTATGAAAAAAATGATTGACAATTGACATTTATTATTTATTTATTCTATAAAAACTTTGTAATATGTAAGTCTAACAATGGTCAGTGTGGTAGACTATGGGCCTTAACACCCACGTAGGTACTATGAGACGAGACCGGGTCCGGCAGTGGACCAATACAAGGGGTGAAAAAATTGTGTAGTTTTAAACTAAATTCGTATAATCAGTCTTATTATCAGCCATATTCATAGCGGTATATATATCCAAGTTATCTTGAGAAGCTGGAATCTGAAGTGCCAGGAATCCTTCAGAAACTTAAGTTAAGACATAATATGGTCATAAATGGCTGTGCGGCATTAAAGCCATGAAACACGAAATCGAGAACATATTGGTACTTGGATTTTATTGTTTTCTGTGGGTGGTGTTCATCTTTTGCAAGTGCATAAATAGACGGCTGATATCCATTGATATATCCTTGGAGAAAGATGTTTTTAAACTTGGAATCTTTCACATAATATAACGTATACTATGTTTCCGATCATGGAAGCTCTAAGATGTCTTCTGAAATATGAAGAAATTAGTGACGATTTTTTTTCAAACAGTTATGCATCTAAAGGTAAACGAGATTGACGTTTTTCATCTGTATGTTAACTTATGTTCTGCTGCTGAGTATGGGTCTCTTCCCCACATAAGACCTGGAGCGTACTTTACCACGGTACTCCAATACAAACTGACAAATATATAGACCTAATGCTAATGCCTGGAATACCTGCTTAACGACTCCTGTACATTCATTATTTTTGCAATTTAGTACATAGTCAGTGCTAGATTAATAAATTGTATTTGTAATTTTATTAATTGTGTTTTATGTATGTGTGCAGAAAATCGGATTTACCAGCGCTACAATAGATTCATAAACATTTTGTTCAAAAGCACTTATGATTATTATAAGTCAGATTGGCGAGATCCCAAATTTATCCCAAAATTGTATGATGACACTGGATAGTATATAATATAGGTAAACGTTTTTAAGTTTATAACGTTAAAGGTTATTTTCATTTCATAATTCAATTACTCATATTTCTAAATACCCTACGAAACGTGCTCAAAAGTTTCCATTACGATTGACGCTTGGACATTTCAAAATAAACAGATATGTGAGCGAATAGCGCAACAGCCGCGCCTCCACCCCGACGTTGGTTTCACGTAGAGAATCGTAAAAGCCACCATAAAACCGATACCTAACCGAGATCCCATTACAAACCTCTTCCAAGTTATTGCCATTTACAACTTTACTCTTTAACTGTCTGTTTACAACGCCGGGTTATGTCCTTTACGCTGACTGGTCTCATCATCGGTGATGAACGAATGAACACGAACGAATACCAACAAATTATGAAGGTACCTAGGTTGTTAGCATTAATTGATTTCAGTATATCGTAACTAGCTTAGTGGTAGTTCTCTATCAGTCTCTCAATTAGACCATATCAAAATCTGACTTGAGTTGAAGACGCTTTAATCCAGATAACCCAAAAATGGGGTGATATCGATTAAGAAAAGCCTCTGTTCAGTATTGAAACTTATAAGAGTGCTTGATGGATGAAAGCGTTATTTAATGTTATGCATGTAATTTCAGCAGTTCCAACTACTATAGAGTGACAGATCATTATAGTTACGCCAATTTATTTGAATAGAAAAAATATTGCCGTTTAATTCTATATTCACTTGAAATAAACGAATGTGAGCCATGGTTTCCACTTGCGTAGGAAATATTTTATTTGTAAATACGGTTCGAATGATAAGATTTCAGTATATAACTATAAAAATGCTGTAGATATTTTGATACGTAACGTTACTAGCTGTGTAAGTTGGCGATGATGAGTGTCGACACTTGAGTTAAATCTCGGGTGTGTAAAGTTTAATATCATATACATAAGCTTAACTGCATCTAAGCCTTTGGGACTGCTACTAAGGGTAGATATCAGTTATGCCTCAACGACCGATCTTGGAAAGAACTTAAGAACTTTGTGGTTTAACATTTGAGTTGGGCTTGAACAAAATTTCTTTGCCATTTGTGGTTGTTAATTAAAAAAAACTGCATAAAATAAACAGATACATCTATGTGTGAGAGAGATATTTGGCAGTAAGTGCTTTTTGCCTGTTCTGTTAATAATGAAAATAACGCTGCAAAAAATATTCAAAAACAGAAGAAAAATTATCGCCTCTTCAATATTCTTCACCTTGGTAAGTCTGTCCTTGATAGGCGTATCTTTCAATTCTTATAACCAATATTTCGTGAGTGAATATTTAATACAATAATAACGGATCAAATTTATTAAGTCTGTAGTATAATCAAGTATATAAATCTGTATTTGCATACGTTTAGAACATATCTTGTGTGTAATCAAATAACAAAACACCGCATGAAGTAGAAGTAACGCTGATGCTAAACAGTTCATCGACAGCCGAACCCCCCCGTGCTATTGGCATTGAATACATTGGCGATCGACAGCGGTTACAAGGCAATTGTGGATCATTTGAATCCACTTCCGTCTCCAGCGTGATTTAGTGGCGAGCTTCGAAACTCACACCTATTGCTTACATATGCATTTCTAACAGTAGGGTTACCATTTCACTGTTTTAATTGAGATGGTTTTTATTGTTTTACTCTTATGTAGCGTCATACGTTTTAGCAAACGTGCAATTGTTCAGCTCCTAGGTGCGTTCCTCTCTTACAACTTCGGCAGGCTTGAAGTGAATTAGTTAAAGTGCATTATTTAATATTTGAATTCCTCAAGAAGTTGTTCGGTTTTTTAATATTCCTTCTATACTGAAAGTTGTTTCATAATTAATTGAAAACATGTAAGTGTTATTATCACACTAAATAAAACGAAATAATGACACTTTTGTAGTCGTAAACTTGTTTAAACAAGTTTAGTAAGCCGAAGTGACATGTATTGCACGAATATATCCCAAGACACATAACAAATATGGTAACACGAGCTCCGCAAGTGATGGTTCCGCGATGCTAATGGACGCTTCGATGTCGCCCGATTATGATTGTGCACCGTCGCAGGAATGGGTTAGAAGTGACTTCGAACAAATTTAATAATATTCCTCTGTGTAGACTTGATAAAAATGTCAATAAACCTCTATTTTTTCCCACTGCTCATCCATAATTGTCCGATAACTGCTTTCCCATAATTGTCAGTGTAATGTTAGGGTATTGGATTCCATTGTCACGTACAACAAATGGTTCTGGCCTGTGTAAAGTTATTTATACAAATATTGATTTACGAATTGTTATACATACACATATATGTATAGTTTATCAATTGTCTGTTTAACTCAACACAGGTTTGTGCGTAATTGGGAATCAGATAGGCATGTGTGAAATTGTTCTAAGATGCTATTATTTAGTTTAAATAATATCGTGTTAAAATGATTGTTATGGTATTAAAGTTTTATTACATAAGCTTCTGAAATAAATAAATTAAATCTATTAATAGAATTGTATAATTTGTCAAGCCTATGATGACCGGTGGAAATTGACTAATCAAATACAATTGTGTGTAAATGATACTATAATTTAATATAACCAATTATCTTTTTTACCAATAAACAAACTTAATCAGTAGTAATGTGAGTCATTCATTACGCAACAACCACACAACATCGATTAAAAGCTAGACATGTGTTGTTTTAAAATTGGTTCCATTTTATTTTTTAATACTTATAAATAATGTTTTAACTTTGAACTTAATAATACTGAAGCGCATACAATGTCTGGTTTGTTTGCAGGCCATCTACCTATATTCGATTTAATGAACTTTGTTGTGTACAATTAAAAAAAAACACTGAAATGAAGACAAACTTATAGATAATTTGGTCAAATGAGTTGAATAAACATGCTACACTAATTTTCTTTTAAAGTATGTTAGTTTTTTACGATTTCTGACATATTTGGGTAAGTCATTGTATATTTTGGCATCACCACATTATATTTTTTGACCCATATTTGATTCGGGAGCAGGTAGGTTTATGTTAACTGCATTTTAAACACCAAAAAGGATTTTTATCTATTAAACTGCATTAAAAGACTAAACTGGAATTTCTTGTGTGTCATGGTCAGTCTGTGAACAATAAAACTTGTGTTCCGATTTGCTGGTCTTACGAATTTGTGAGTATACTAAACAGTGGAAGCTCGGGCGAAGGGACATTCATTTGTTATTCCGAATGTTCGAAGCGGGACTTATCTACGACTTCCTAATCCCTCGCAGGGCATTGGCATGCATAACTCCACTCGGGCGTGTCGACATTATTCATATTGCGCCGTGCACCGCCTCTGTGACATACAAACTAACAGAATGCATTCTCATAGCGACCGCGCGAGTGCAGTGTTTGTGTTGCTACGAAAGGATACACGATGATATGCATACATTCCTGTATTTAGATACACGAATTTATTTTATGTGAAGATAGCAGCAAACGAGCAGACGCCACTAATGGCTGCTGCTGCCCATGGATCTTCACAATGGATATATTAATTTGCACCGAGTAACTGGGCCGAGTAATCAGTTTGGTTAAAATCAGACCGAGTACGGTTATTCGATTACTGAACATTACCTCAACCCGGCTCATCACTATTTAAAAGTTCGAGGAAACAGACAAACATACATACATACCGGCTGAAATCGTAACCCTCCGTAGTCGGGTATAAAACTGAAGTGTAATGACTAAGAAAAGTAATAATAATAAAGTGAAGAACCTATTAAACATTGTTTCGTTTTGTTTAGCTGCGATATCTTTAGCCGGGTCGTTAAATTTGAACTGGTAAGACCCGTTTAAGTACAAATCTATGTCAGCGGATGCGTCGAGAGGTTTGCATTCTTCAGGCGACTGATATATTGCTCACGTCGTTAAGCTTTCGAAAACCAGTTAAAGAATCGTCTCCATGTAGCTGTTTTTACGGGATACGTAATGCAAAACACCAACTTACTGGTGCCCATCGAAGGGATAAGTCATGGATTTCATTTACAAAGACATATCGCTATGTAGTGATATGTCTGTATTACAAAAGGTTTCCAATTGTAATTAGCGGTTGCATGATAACTTTCAAATTTTCAACTGCCCTCTTTTAAAATTAGAGACTTATGATTCATTTGTTTTATTCTATAAAACACGACGACGAATTAAAAATTTCCATTTCTCGTGAGTATCCCATGTACTATACGTGTGAATACGTATAAGTTTATATCACACAAAATACAGCAATAAATGGAAGGAAATCGAACAACAAATACCTTCCCACTGGAAGGGTGAAACGAAACAGCAAGCGAAAACACGATAAAACTGCATTCAATTGTACACGTATTTATTTAAATTGTTGTATGTACGATGTGTTCGTTCGTACCAGGGTTTTCTTAGCTCACTTGGCCCCACGCCAGGAGACCTGACGGATACTTGACAAGCCACTTGACCTGATATGTAGTCGGCACGGCACTTAATGTGAAGCGAATTACGATTTTTACTAAAGTGCTCCTGCTTATCTGCGAGTCGAGTTACTTGACGTACGTTTTATTAATAAAAAAATTACATGTTTACGCTCTTGTTAATCATCAAACGGATGTTATATGTATAGAGGACATTAATATTGTTTAGTACTCAATAAATATTTGTACTATGTAAGTCGAGTAAAATGTGGAATAACCGTAATGTCTAATATAATTCTTTTCTTTTGTTCCAGACGCAAAGAATTGAAAAAAAGGAAACGGAACACCTCAACTTTAGAATAAGTTCGACCTGACAAAAGTTATCTGTGATCTCATTTAGTTTTAAACTCGCCTAAATTAGTTTAAGTGCAATCCAGACTCAGATGATCCGGCTCGAAGGACCAAATTTTATGTGTTAATAAACAGCAAGATGGCGTTGTGAATAGGTCATGGATGACAGATAGTGGTTGTATAGTTGTTAGGAGATGGGATAATGGGCCTTGGGCTAGGGTCTTGAAAATGCCGCATGCGCACTCGAGTTCAGCGGCGAGCTCGGGCGGCGACGACCTGGGCTCCACGGATGAGGTGAAGGTGTTCAAAGACGAGGGAGACGGAGAAGACGAGAAACGGAGTTCCGAGAACTTGCTGGAGGAGAAGTCCAGTCTCATCATCTGGACTGAGAGTGAGGTATGTCCGTTTTTAAAGCACTATTGTCCGTGATTTGGATATTATTAATTTATCAGTTACTACATTCTTTTGACGCCCTTTTTGATAACTGTTAAGAAAAACAAGAAAATGTATACTGAACTGCATGCAATACTAATATTCCTTTTCGATGATAATGTTCGCCCTTGATTACCACCCTTCGACGGTTGCTAATAATGAAATAATGAATATTTGTCCGTTAGAAAATATTTGTACATTTGTTTAAAGAGCTTCCTAACCGGAAAATTCATGGGACCCAAAATAATAAAAAAAGTGTTGTGCATACTAAGGAAAGTGTACGTAATACAAGGAAGTGGTTCTTAAAAAACATGTCTCATAAAGTTTTAAATATCACTTGTAATATCATACACCCGTCAATTAAGCGTAGGTGGTCGTGAGAATACGTAAAGTGGTCATCGGCACAAATGGATCGTTTAAAGAAATATGTTTGGGGTTTGGTCAACTATTACACAAAATTGTGCTACCTTCGCGACAATAAATTTCACGCGGCGCTTGCATTTCCTGTCTGCATGCATCGTGTGTATAGTCAAATTTGAAAAAAAACAACATACTACATTAGTCTCTATTTGCATGAGAAATAAGTTTCAAATGCTTTGCGTTTATCTTTACGTTTTTTAGCGATGCCAGCAGGTGCCCAGACTGCCAAGCTCAGGTAGGTCTCCATTGTAACCGTTCTACGTACAGCATAATGCCATTCAATAAAGTCACAATATATTGATTTGGAGTCAGTACACAGTCTGTTTGCAAACTTGTGCTCGCAGTTGTAGAGGAGTTTCGATTTAATTTCAACTCTATTCCGCAGTAATAAGGTTGTGCTTAAGTGTGTGCTTACGGCGTAAAAATTAGAAGTAGCGTTTGCTATTTGTAGATTTACACGTTCCAATTTTAAATATCTATGGCGTTTGACAGCTATCTTTATCGGGTACCCGTGTTGTAAGCAAACTATTCGAACTATTTTTTTCCTCGAAACTCGGTATATAACAATTAGTCATGTTAATACGCACGTTTTATACCGTTTGATGAGCATTTTACGTCGTGGATTTTTGATAAAATATATTTACGACTGCACCGGGTTTTTTTTAAAACGTCTACAATTTTAATATTCATTAGGGTACGCGGTTCTTGACCTCGTTATGACCAATTCTATGCGTAGATTAACATCGCCAGTATTATATAATGAGAACGGCACTCAATTAACTCGGGAACAGCCACAAATAACCAGAGATAAGATCATTGGGAGAGCGAGATTTTTAAGAATCGCAAATTGCCCGTAAAACAAACAAATCAACCGCAAGTACCGAGACTAATAACAACCAAAACAACGTTACGCCGGCGCCGATGAAAAAACCCCAAACTCCGTTTCCGAAAATTTATGTAAAATATTGTATTCCACCGACATAAATTACGTACTCATTGTGTTATTTCCGAAAATTCTATTATTCCCTAGGAGGGGGCGCGTTCACAATGGAGCTCTACCTGCACTCAGGTATGTCTTTTAATAAACACAAACTCCCACTGCTTTTGTCCACGAATTTACCTGTCGACCCGAAGTGAGGCAGTGCAAACATGTGGACACCTACAGAATGAAACTGTTGTGTCATTCCATCCTCGTCGGTTGTACGGAAACACCTGGAGAGCGACAGAGACGGAAGCAATCGTTCGTAGAGGAATCCAACGCAGTAGAGTCACGGATCGTATAAATATTGGATTATACTTAGGTGCAATTCTCCTTTGTATGTTATAATAGCATCGATTATCGTACGTGATGCTATTACAATGATCATTGTACGTACAATTTTCCTTTGAGTTTCGATTTCTTTTCGATTACAATTTTCGACGGCTCGTGAATTGGTTTCGAAGCGTTACGCCTTCTTGATTTTATGAATTCCATAAATAATAATATAACGCATTTTGTTACATTGATTGTCTGTACAAAACAGCATCTTGGAGGGTGTGGATATTTTATTGGGATTGTGGATATTTTAATAATAAGATTATCATCGTCATTACAGCCCACAGATGTCCACTGCTGGACATAAGTCATCCCCAAACATAGCGATTTCTTTGCTTTTTTGTCTCGCTATATATTATCACATGTAACATAATAATCTGATCAGCAGCAAATGGCTGAAAAGCTGATGGCTTAATTTAAGGAATTTTGTAGCGTTAAAAACTGTTTATAAGCTGTATATTTGTTTTCATTTGCAATCGGCTGTATTAATTGCGGACTGAATGTATACATTTTTTTATTAGAATAGAGTAGCAAACGAGCAGGCCGCAGGCACAAGTGGCCTCTGCCGCCCGGGGACATCTGCAACCGACTCCTAGCAGACCTGATCCTATTAGAAGTCGATCACAGATCGTCACTCTTGAGGACTGAGACCTTCAGATCGAAACAGAATGTCGTAAAAACATCTGCTTTACGGCAGAAATATGTGTGGTGTACTTCCTCAGGCGAACCGTATAATACGGGTTCTGCCATCTAATGAAGACAATATAAAAATGCCTCTGTCTAGGGTGTAAAAAGTGAATGCCTACCACTTCCCTTGCGGTGAGACTGAATATTAATAATTATTAGTCTTTTACCTTATGAGCTCATTCCGTACCATAATTAATGTACGTATGTTCCAGCTAGCAAAATCCATATCATCTATAGTGCATATAGCTTGTGAATTAATCGTTGTACAAAATAAAGTACCTACCTTCAAATCAAAGTTAAAAAAAGAAAACATTTCTGCTGTAAGGCAGTTAATTTGTTCGCATAAACTACATAAATTACATAAATAACTGTAGAAGGATTGTTATTGATAAGCTCTTAAAGGCCAAGTAATATCTGTCAATGTACTCTAACAATTTTTACGTAGCATAAATTGTAAAAATGTGCATATTAAACATATAATATTAGCGTGGTGAGCGCACATTAGGCTTATATTATTAATATTGATATCGCCGATTGTACGGGTCGCGGATAGTGCGTAAGCTTCCATACAAATGCCTCTTTTGTTCTCTGCATGTGCCGCGCAATTCAAGACTAGCGCAAATATTCGTTTCGTCAATACAATCCGGGACACTTGGCATAGAAGCCATTGCGGTTCAATCAGCCAATAAGTTTCTTCACTCGTTTTTGCATACTCTCATTACTACCTTGTTCTATAGTCCACTCTTAAGCGATAAAATATCTGAAGCTGTGTTAAAATACAAACAGATTCGTTGCGTTCGGAATAAAGGATAAACATCAGCGATTTATAAAAATATAGTATTCAACCCAAACAAGCTAGTAACATTGCGAAAATAATATATGTTTTTATTTTCATAAGCGGCGTCAGAAACTAATAAAAAAGCGCAAACTCATAGACGTACTAAATCTCAATTCTGTAATCCCTTAAAAGGACCAGAAAATCTGCATTACAAAAAGAAAGATCAAGAAATTTATTAGTATCGTAGCTGGTAGAAATCCTTAATCTGTTAGAAATTCTTAAAATGAGACACAGGCGTGTCTTTATATATTTAACGTGTTACGCTACTACTAGTTACCTATTTACACTTGTACCTTAACTGTCACGACACAAATTTAACATGAAATGTCATGTACTGATTACTTTTTGTAATTTTTTTTTAATTACAAATAGGCTAGCATTTGGCCACTATCTCGCCTGGTGGTTAGCGATGATGTGGCCTAAGGTGTAGCATGCTTGCCTAGTAAATACCTATTCTTGACTGGCCTCGTGGTCGAGTGGTTAGAGACCCTGACTGCAAAACCGGAGGTCGTGGGTTCGATTCCCTCCCAGGACAAACATTTGTGTGATGAGCACATTTATTTGTTCTGTGTGTGGGCGTAATAAAAATATCTATATAAGTATTGTATCGTATGTCTGTTTATGTGCTGTCCGGTCACCATGACGAAGGCATTAAATTGCCTAATTTGGGATCAGACAGCCGTGTGTGGAATTGTCCCCAGTTATTTATTTATTCACTCTGCTTCTAAAAAGGTCCTAAGTTTCCTTTCGGGTAACTTTCGGTAACTTCTCGTTTGCTATTTCATGTACTGTCAGTGTAGCGAGTGGCGTCTTGCTTAAACCCACACCAGGACAGTAATTCCACGCAACGTTCCAGCTCGCTTCGGCAATCTATATATAGCCAACAGAGTTCTCTTGTGAGATCCATCTGATACTTCCGTTCGTGCCAGATATGGCGTTTTTGAATCAACACTTCGACGACAGATTCGTTTGATGCAAAGATTGATTCGTGCGGTTTTAATCGTTCTGTATGTATTCCGTTTATTGATCGAAAATTCGTACAATATTTATTATTTTTAAAGTTTAAGACTATTGCTTTTTTAAGGACGATGATAACACGCGGGACACAGGTAGTAACAAAAGTCTATTTCAATAATTACAGCAAGATGTACAACTACTTTACGCTGTCCGAGGTATTAAGCAGTCTTTTATCTCCGTGCGCTAAAAATAGGTTTTACGAGACTGCATCTGAGTGAGTGCGTCACGCTCGCAAACCTTAATTAAATAAATGTACATTTTAATGAACGACGCCATTGCTCTATTCACGGGTCTCGCCACAAGATGCTCCTGAAAGGAAACGGACGGAACTGACAAGGGACTTCTGTTCGCTATATATAACATTAGTTTCGACGGGAGCGGACGTACTTGTATAAAGCGGGCGTCTACTCAAGGTGATAGTATATGCAAATATTGTTACAGGTTTCTTGTAACCGTGCAATAAATTTGATGAAGTTTTTTTTCAATCTCATTTTTGTACCACAGCTGCACGGATCACCTCTTATAACGAGAAATTATCCTTACTAGTGGTCGCCTGCTGGTCGAAATTCGACCATAATAAAATACAATTCTTTGACATTTCTTTGGACTTTTTGTTTGACATTGACAACCAGAATGTAAACAATGATCGTTGTATGTGTGTG
>DWGJ01002158.1:0-16740 GCA_018246895.1 Aspitha aspitha aspitha | reverse complement strand
TTCGAACCAATAGTTTCTGAGTTTAGCGCGTTCAACCAAACAATCTTCAGCTTTTTAATATTAGTATAGATATATTGCAGAGGACTAATACTCGTAGCTGCATATATAAGAAAAAAGTTACATCAAAATCCGGCCAGTTGTTGCCTGAAAGCCGGACAGACAACAAGCTTGTATTCTTTATATGAAGACTCCGAAAGGTATTTTTTTTAGTTTTTATACGATCATATTACATGTATAGATAGACATTACATAGAACCTACAGCCATACTGAACGACACAATACAGCCGACAACAGGAATGGAGGCTAAACGAGCATTCATTTCATAGCTCGACGGGTCCATATTTCTTTGATATTGACAGCTATGTCTCATCGCAATAATTGCTTCAATTTTCATTTTGTCAAGTCGATTGTCATTTCGAGTTTTCAACACATTGAAATGTCTTTTAAAGTAGATGATTTTTGTTATGTCATGTCACAATAACTGTCAGTTAAGAAATACATTTATTCTAACCAATGCTGTTTGTTTATTTTTGACAATAATTCTCATTTTTTATGGGTAGACGTGTTACTATGATAGCTATATCGATTCAAAGGATCAGTAGTTTTCCCTTCATTAATTATTTGTTTTATTACGGTCAACCCTTCTTACCCTTCTGGATCTTAGAGGAAACCGTATCAAACAGTGGGTCTATAAAATTAATTAATGACATTATTATGTAAGGTAACTTTTCATCTCACAGTAACCAGTATCTTCAGCACATGACTTCACTGCGTTGTCGGTATATAACCTTTTAATAGAACCTCCCAAATTTATCGTTCATCTTAATTAACTTGAAAATGTTTTGATAGAAACCCCCTATAGATATAGCTACTGACATCAACAAAATGTTCACTTCAGCTATTTTCTTTTCATGTCGCACAATGACAGAGCCCCCTGTACAATGAACTGGAAGTAAAGTAATATAAACGCAGATAAAACTGGGTTACATGGAACTTTGCAACTCGCATAAAAATAGAACTTTTGAAGTATTGTGCAAATACGTATAGCCGGTTTGAATAGCGGCTGCAATAGAAAGACGCATTTAAATAATGATAATGAACTGCGGACTATAATGTTTTGTTTGTTATAAATAGGAGACATTCTCTTTCAAAATGTATAAGATGCGTTACTCAGATAATATGATCCTTTGTTACTTAAAAGGTTTTATTCGAAGAATTAAGCTAATGATATGTTGCAACAATGCGCGAATATGGAATGTTATGATGTTCTACGTGCTGGTGCAATATGTTTTCATATAAGATATTTGTTATTTAAAAGAGTGTTGGGAGTTTTTTTCGCCGGCTTTTTTCTTCCGGTCTACTATAGCCTGAGGGGCGTACAAAGCCGAAGTACGATGACTAAAACATGACCTTCATTGAGTGTATGTATTTACCTTATAATGAATAAAAGAATTTGAATTTGAATTCGAATTTGAATTTGACGCAAGATACGCTTAATACAAATAGCGTTTTTTAGGCAGATATTTAAAAAAATATAAAATTGAAATATAAAAATCGTCTGAAATACAAAAAAAATCTATATTATAATAACTTGTAGTAAGAAAAAAGTGCTTTGGACACATCAAATTTTAGTGTCGGAAACTTAAAACAAAATAAGGTAAGGCAAAATTGTGACAATCATTTTTTTTACTCTATTGAAAAAAGGATATTTTCAAAATTTTCTGGACATCGCACCGCCACTCGTAAACTCACGAATACGTTCGACCTGAAGTATTGTCATAGGGCTCTTGAAAGGACACTGAAAGGGTCCTCCAAGACTGACAACGCGCCTTTGGCATTTCAAGAGTCCATTGATGGCAGAAACACATTACAGACAACGTTAGACTGTCTGGTTGTTTGTAAGTCCACAGACCCCGAAATATAGAAGTATCTTCTGATAGATACACAACAGAGTTGTTACCAAGGAAAAGATAAAACATATTGTCAGATGAATGACGGAAAATGGGTACCGTCGAAAGGCTTAAGATAGCTTTAAGCTATCTTTCAACGATTCGCCTAGTTGGCTTAATAATTTCAAAGTACATTTGTAGGAATAAGAAATTTATAATACGCATGAAGAGTGTGATGAATGTAGATGAAGCTCATCAGGTTTGTTAGGACAGAGATATTTGACACTTGTTGTTTTCTTGCCTACCTCGTTAGGAACCTGGCGTGATGGTAAAATGATAATAATGACAAATTGTATTTCATTGTATTTAATGTCGGGATGTACGCAAGATCGTGTCGTACGAAAAAAGATAGTAATAACAGTAGAAGGGCATTTAGAAAGATAAATGTATGTTAATATGAGACGTACGAGTATATTATAAAGTATGTGGCTAGTATGAATCGGGGATACGTCCGGAGATGTTCTTGAGAAGCAATAATACATGTGGGGCCAAGAATCTCGCGACTGTCACGAAATTTTGTTGAATTATTGTAATATCATGAATCACACAGACATCGAATCCTAAACCAGGCAAATAGAGAAGCATTTGACGTACATTTTAATCGCAGTTGACTGGCCTCGTGGTCGAGTAGTTAGAGACCCTGACTGCAAAACCGGAGACCGTGGGTTCGATTCCCATCCAGGCCAAACAATTGTGTGATGAGCACATTTGTTTGTTCTGTGTCTGGGCGTAATAAAAAAATCTATATAAGTACTATATTGTATGTATATTTGTGTGTTTATCAGCTGTCCGGTTACCATAACACAGGCATTGAATTGCCTAATTTGGGATCAGATAGCCGTGCGTGGAATTGTCCCCAGTTATTATTATAGTTACTGTTCTATTACATACAATTTTCAAGACGGTTCCCGTACAGACAATCACAAAACACGAATTAGTATAAAAATACAATAGAAAACGAACCGTGGTAGAAACAAACGGAAATAAGTTTGACAAGTAATTGGTACTCAATCTCGCTAACTTCGGGGGTCGAACCAATTTCGTATTAGTTTTCTATTTCGGAGTCTGACGCGAGTCTGCTATTACATTAAAATGGAACGACGCTATGCTTAAGTTATTTTTGGTTCAAGATTATATATGTAAGAGTAGGTAGTAACTACTATCCTACTAATATTCTACTATATCCTACTCGTAAATGCGAAAGTTTGTTTCTATGTGTGGATGTTTGTTACTCTTTCACGCAAATACTACTGAATCGATTACAATTAAATTTGGTATGTAGGTAGCTGAAGACCCAGAATAACACATAGGCTACTTTTTATCCCTGAGTTCCCGAGGGATCGGGATTTACATGAGGATAACGAGAAATAGTAGGACTTTGTATCCTAAAATGCTCCCGGGGTCGGTATTTAGGCGGGAAAAATTTTGTAACACACTGAAATCCATGCGAGCGAAGCCGCGGACACATCTAGTAAAATATAAATTAGATCCTACGTACTATTTTTTGAGAAGGACCATCTATATAAATATATAGTATGTCTATATATGTTTGTTTAAAAAAATAGTGCTACGTATGATATGTAGAAAAGGACAAAATTCTCAAAACAATAGTTTTTGTGATTTTTAGTCTTATCTGGGTCAAGATATAGAATAACTTTTAAGGCGGGACATTTTCAAATTTCAACAGCAGTGCGAGCAAAGCCACGTCGGATAATAATAAATGAATAAATGATGATGATGTATAAAATTCACACACAAGCTTAGGTTGCGTTAGTCTTAACGAAGTAATAGAGATTTAAACTAAAATGCAATGTAAGATATTCCTAAAATATCGATAAAAAAATTCTGAAAACCTATGAATTAGGGCATTATTTGCATTTTCCGTTAATGAGTGCCCATGGGCCTTTCTTCATGCCTTGTTAGTGTGTCCACTATTGGCAGATAAATTATAAGAAACATCATAACTTAAAAGTTATAATGTTTCTTATCGAGATTTTTTCAAGTAGGTACGCGTATTATTAAATATTCTTGTGATTGATCTCTGTAACCATTATTACATAAGACTGTAATGTTGATATTTATTTTTATAATAGTTACGTATTCTGACAATAGCTTTCTATAATCCTTGATCACGCGATGAGATCATACGAACCGTCATCCTCATAAATAATATTTGTATCAATCATACGATATCAGTTACCCCGATTATTAGTTCAAAGAATGACGTTCATATCATTACAAGTTACAGGAAACTTTCAATAAACATGTTTTTGAATGCCATTTTATGTTGTGTTTCTTAAGAGTTAAAGTATTCTGGACGCTCATTAAAAGTTTGAACGAATACCTCTCGTTCGGAATGTGTCTTAAAACAACAAACATAAGAAGACGATAAAAACTTAGTTATGGTCCAGATTAAGTTAATTCACAAGACGAAAACAGAATTTTTAGTATTTTCAAATGTAATAAAAAATACGATTTGGTAATAGAGGATATTAACAAATTCAGTAACTTTTCCTTATAACAATTACATTGAATACATAATCAAGTGTCTACATCATTTGATAATTAAAGTATCTGTAACCTTGTCCCGTTCTTCGTGTATTAATTAATTAACATTGAGGGTTAATACTCTGAAGGACTACGGTTTAGTATGCAATGCGCGGCGTGTGCGCATTCTGTGCTGTCTCGTACGTCTGCCTATTGCGTTCGCTTAACTGCGGGATACACGAGGCTAATACGCATTATTATAGTAAGACATTAAAGCATGATATGGATAATTAAATGTTGAGTATAGTTGGCAGCCATTATACGAGGGCAGATTATTAGCGAACGGCGTGCAAAATTTATTGATTTTTCATGGATACTTGTACTTTTCCGTTTTAATATGAAAGACATTTCTAATTCAATACCCATAGTTTTAATTATGTCATCAAATCTTTCTTGATCTATTACGTATTCGCTTGTTCTGTAGTTAAAAATGTCTTTATCAAATACGTCGTGATGTAACATATAATAGTTAGTTTGGTACTCGTATTATCGATCATTAGTACCTACTCGTAATCATCTTAAATGAGCACCGCGGCCTCAAATGTCGGCTTGTCCTTTCCTCTTACCTAACTCTAGTTGCACTTGTCTGACATTGACAAGCGTTGCTTAATGAGGAAGTGTTTCAATACCAAACGATAGGCTTCATATCAAAGGCTAGAAAAACTATTTCGTAACAATGCTTCCAAAATGAATCAAATCTGTCTACAAATGGTATCACAAAACGATACAATAATATTAATAATGTTTTAAGAGTATTTCACACACGGTTATGCGATTGCATCATTGCATACCTATAAACACTTCAGTTTAGGAAATGGATATAACAATAATAATTATAATGTTGTTTTGAGACAACTTCATACACGGCATTGTGATTGCATTATTGCATATACATACTCGTAAGGAGTGGTTAGTTTAGGAGACAATAATAATAATGTTTTGAGACAACTTCACATGGCCGACTTCAAATTCACACGGTCACGTGATTGCATATTAGCCGAGGCCTGTTATGACGGGCAGACAGCTGATTTATAGACAGGCATAAACAAATATATACGAACATTATGTATAATGTTCGTCTCAGAAATATTTGTCTTAGTTGGGAATCAAATCCATAATAACCGGACCGATCGAAGCAAGGTGAATAACTTCCGTTCAGTGAAAGTAACGGATGAAGTGTTGCAACAATTTTTAAGCAAAAATTATAATTACATACATATATATTTTGGTAATAACTCTAAGACCGCTTGAAGGAAATTACGTCATGTTTCTACATTCTCAAGGTGTATCGCGTCGCGTTCACCTATGAGGAGGGATATTTTTATTTACTAAAGTACTTATTACAATTTTTGGCTCATCTGTTTTGTATTTATTCTAATATTGTATTAAAGAGAGCTACTGATTTTATGACGAAGTTAAGCTCTGACACATACGACTAATAATGACTTATAATTATGACTCCATATACATATCTTTGTATAATATTAAATTCCGTCGCTTACTCACATTTCATACGTCGCTTCATCATAATTGTATAATGTATTATCGAGTTATAAAATTAATTGCATTGAAACACGTACCTACATATCTACAAAATTGTGCAATTAGCGTTAAGGTCAGTAATATCGTTTAAAGACCAACAATAATTATGTGTTGGATACAAAAATGCACGTACTAGAGGTACCTACGTGTACGTACACGCTACCATGTCGTCAGTGTATTAAAACGAAGTTCACAATGGTATACTTTTACAACATTAAATACACCAGTTGAGCGCGGCGGGTGGTAAAAATTTACGTTTCTATAAAACGTGACTTTATTACTGAAGTGACGTAAATTAGAAGTTCATTTAAGAGACGTTTCATTTCGTTTTTAACTGGGGTGCATTATTTGATCCTAATTGCTTTGATATTACATTGATTGAGGGCAAAAAAATAATGGCTGCTCAAATTTATTTCGATTTGTTTTTCGTTATCAAATTGAAACATGTTGGCAGGCAAATGACTGAATAGAAATTTTGACCAGGTTCTTATAGTCATTGGAAAAAAGATATCAATGTACCTATTAATAACCGATTTCATAATAATAGCAAAATACCAACTGTTTGTTCACTCTTTTATTATTTATTTGACATATATGTACAATGACACATTCAGCTAATTTAAAAAACAATATACTTATAAATATTTAAAAATAGAATTAATTTCTTTATTGCCATTATTCTGAACAGTCATAGAACTCAATTTGCAAGCGGATGACGGTGGGTAGATATTGACACACACGATATGCTATCATTATGTGCTTATTATCGGACTAAAGCCACACTGCTACATGGCATATTTTATTTTCTTATTTCAAAGATGCTGGGAGCCTAACGGACGCCCAAACCCGATTAATAATGGGAATAAATACGTCTGGCGTTCATGTTCACAGACATGCCATGAGGGATTAAATGAAACAATTTGGATTCAAAAAAGAAAAATTTTCACATAATAAATTATTTACAGTGACGAGAGTTACCTACGTTATGTTATTACACAATTAAGGGAGTGAAAAAGTATTGGGAGAAGCTGCAAATGATTGAAGCATGGAAAGGCTGCAATGACATAAAATGTATCATCATATGAAACAATTTCATTGTCACCACCAATTTTTTTACATTTTAGATTTCATTTTCTGGTTTTTGATTATTGTCTTCCGTGTGCTATTGTTTAGACATGAAATCCGTATTTTTTGTCCAAATCATGCCACTCACGCATGTCATGTCTTTGTATATCTTGCAAAATTACGTAAATATTATCTTGCATGCTCTGGGGATGAGAGTTTAGCTTTACGTATTGGTGTTTATTGTTAAGTCGAATTAAGGCGTTTAAATTTAGTTCGTTCGGTCGTCAATAGTATCATTACCAGGGCCACAATTATTATTCGCGACATTACGTCCGCGGCGAGTAAATTTATTACCAAAACAATGTATTCTGTATTTGCCAAGTTTCAGCTGTGGTACAAGTATCGTATCAAAGTCCATTATGGTTTCGTTGCCTACATTCGAACTCTCCCGATATTTTTAGACGGCATGTTGCATGCATGCTTGTATTTCGTTACGTGCATTGCTACTACCTAATGATAATAACGATTGATGACGCCGGCGTGTATGCCCGCAGACCAATAGCCGCTATAAGTCACAAAGTTTGTTTCTAATCATTATAATAGTAATAATAATTATCAATCTTTAAGATCATATACATGTAAAATTATTATACTAATATTAATATAAAAATTTAAAATTCTATTTAATGAATCCTATTACTGTCTGGTATAGTGCCTTTGCAGGGAGACATTAATTATTTAATTAATATTAATTAATGTCGATTTTTATCTCAGATTGATGTTTTTAAACATAAACTTTTGAGTATACTCTATATTATGCGACTATCGAACCCAATATTGCGAGTATTATTATTCAATAAATACCTAATATTAAACAAATACCTTCAATAAAATCAACAGAAACTATTGGTAACATTGATAACTTAAACTTTTTACATATTTATATACATTGAATTAAACAAATTGATAAGTACAAATTGTTCGATGTTCTTGATGAAGCAGATAAATCATTTAAATGGCTCGACGGTCGACGGCTTGAGCCAGTCCATGTATCACGGAGGCCGAAGGTCTCTTCACGTCACGATTAACTTCCGAGTGCTTATAAATAACGAACCAATATCAGGAAACAAGTTTACTTAAGGATACAATTGTTCTTATAATATTAAGTTCAGTATTTAATGTATTAAGCTGTTCTATTATAATAAGGAAACTAGTTTGTTGTCCAACTGATACTTTTCCATACACGAAATGTTTCCCTTTGAACTGCTATTTAAATACCAATCAATATTATACAATTCAAATTGAAATGCTTTATTTGTCAATAATTTAAGATACTAACATTTACGTATAATATTATATAACATAACATTCTTCGACTTTAAGTTAGGACGTAATACATAGATGTCTACAGTTATTATAATAAGTTTTCTGTAAAGTATTTAGAAGCGGACAGACTTAGCAAAATACTGTCTGTCTACATAATAGTGTTGAACGATGACAACACCATTTTCATTGTGTCAACAGATTAGTGCCATATTACGTCTTTTCTTTTAAATGAGTTTGTGCAAAAATAAACTATTGTGTGATCCGAGCCATACGTGGCATTAAAACCACAATTACATACTACACTTCATTTTACAAATGAATTCTCTCATATTATATTCGTAAAAATACATTACAGGATATTACCCGTTATTATACCGCAATATTACTAAATTACTACAAATGAGACAATTTAAGTGACGAATGTAATGTCAAACTTGCTTATAACGTTGCGACCATTTCACATATTTATAGAAAATAGTGATGATTGAAAGAATTAGTCTGTAAATAAGATTGTCGTCGTAATGCGGTGCGTTATATTATGGGTGGGATGCAATAAAAAAATGTTGTTTCTTACGAAGTACATTATTAGTGTTGTTTAAAAACAATTTAATCTTAATTTTTTGTTATCTATGTACATATTGAGAAGTATGATAGTAATATTATGATTAGTGTAAGGAGAATGAAGTCAATTACAATAATAGATTATATAAGAAAATACTTTGTGTAACAAAGATAATACCTATTTATATTTTTTCATATATCTGCACCTAATTGGTACCTACCTTTATGAACTATTTGCCGACAATAAAACACGACAATAAACATATTTTACTTAGTGTGATTAAAAATTAATGGTACGGTAGTCCCTTGATATGAGTTCAGTCGGCGGAGGCTCGCCACCACCCTCATTTACTAGTTGAATGACCGTTTCACCATGCACCACACCACACGACAACATACCTACCAATCAATTGGACGCTTATATAGATCAATGCTCGCTAGGCTAATGATAAATAAATGGTTTCAATTCGACCGAACGTCTGCGTTATTCGTAATTTATCGTAAATGAAATACATACGTATATGTATTCTAATCGAGAATTTGTCGGTTATTTTTTTATGACTGCTTAAACAAACGAGAAAACTACCTACATTACAAGGAAAAATGATATTATTTCATCGTGATCCATGTTTTGGCCTTTACTGTTGATAATGAGGCTGTGAACAAGTTCAAAGGTGTGATGATACCAAGAAAACAAACGAAAAAATCTTTAACAGTATAAATATGCCTTGTCATGTTTGACTTTGTTTCGTATTATACCAAGTATTTAGATGAAGTTAAATGGATGAGGATTGATGGTTAGATGCTGGATTGTGTCTAATTTCCTTTTAACACAACTTTAGAAGAATTGGTTAGTTTGGAGTTTTGTAAATTATCTTATAGTGGACTATTTCTTTTAATATGGTAACTACACCTACATAGAAATAAAGTTATAATTTTTTTCACACTTACATATAATTACTTAATACTGTAATGAAAATATAAATGTGAATTATAAAGCAAATCTTTCTGCCATTTGGACATCAAAAACCCGAACAATTCGAACTAGTATTTTAGATATTGGCCACTAAGCTGGCAGCCCCAGGGGCATTAATAGACGTTGTCTATTAGCAGCCATTTTTTTACTGATTAAAATTACCCGAGGTGGCCAGTATGCTATGCTATTTATATATCATATGACACAAACTACAGATATTATTCATCAATCAAGTAGTGAGATTATAAAACGTGCTAAGAATGCGTAGAGAAACACAAAACAGATATCCGTTGCGGAACTGTATCACATACACATAATTATTAATGGCCACTTCTTTATAAGGATACAACTAAGCAACACACGAGCATACATAAAACCTGTTGGTAAATATATTTTTTATGATTATTCGGTTTCAATAAATACTGACTTCCCTTACCTTTTGTTGTAATCAGCGGTATTTTGGCAACATCAGCCGGAACTATGTATGTATATACTTTTTTAGGTCGCGTGGACAAAAATAAACAGCTAAAATACTTTGTAATATTGTATGTAATAGGTATTCAATACATGGATAAAAATATTTTCATTTTCAAGAAAAAATATTTTTTTTTAAGGAACAAATGTGCTATGTATATTGAAAGTATGCATTTGTAGGCAGGTATACATTATGCATTATTAACGTAGGCGAGGAAAGTGTTATAGAAAATCTGGGGAGGAATTCAACAGACGTAGGAAAACAAATAACTACTCTATTAATAGAAACGACAAATACTCAAGAATACTACGTGAATTAATTGCTAAGATGGCCGTCATCTTCAATGTAATCGCAGTAACATTTAATTTATTGCACATCTTGTTTAATATGACACCTGTGTGTGTTTTACCTAACTGTTAATTACACACACAACCAATAAATTATCACTGCCATCGTCTGTTAGTTGATTCCACCTTTGTCTTGAATATACGAGTAACTATGGAATTATTACATAGATTTAATCATGATCATTATCAGTAAAGAAAATTTATGTATGAACTGATATGAAATTCATATACAGTGATAATGGAAATAATGTCATTAAATGTAAACGATGTCTACAGTTTTATTCAAATAGGTAACGTAAAACGCAAATATATTTACTATTGTTTTCCATATTTGCTGTGTGATTAAAAACAGAAAATTGGCTAAGTATAGAATTTTACTGGAATAGTTTTTTATCCAACCAACTAAAAATCTTTTACTGTTTTCTCCTTTTGAGCAAACTAGAAATTCTTGGCGATTTCCTGTGTCATCGCTCTCGGAAATATTTTAATGTATCCCATGTCTATGCATTGTGAAATGTCTCGTGTTAAAATTATTTGCTTTGTGTAAAATATGCAAATATTAGTTTAACTATCTACTTTTTGTATGCCTGGGAATTAGTTGAGTCTGCACAATAACAACGTCCAGGAAAACATCGATGAGGGCGATAAACGATATTGCAAAACGAGTGCGATTATTTTTGAAATACACAGAATTTCGTTTTTAATCACTTAACCTTTGTAAATAAAAAAAACAAATTTAAATACACGAAAAACTTTTTGTAATTTGGATAGGTAGTACACGATAAAAAGAGGATAGTCTTTAAAAAAATGTATTTATACTTCGGTGTGCTGGCCGATCTGATAGGTGTTATTAGAAAAAAATACGGAATAAATATCTGCCATGTCGGTAAGGTTTATTAAATATCAGATTCACTAATGTATCGATCAAGGCTATACATTTTACAAGAGAACTGGTTACTATTGCACAACTATTATTTTGTCTCTATATACAGCAATAAATTAATTCTAATTAGTTACCCATAAAGCCACGGAAAACATATCAGCGTCATTAGCATCTCAACATTAACGAAGACAGTGGTTATTGCGCTTAAGCGATGACACATTTCAAGCTAATTATAAGATCATACCTACCTACAGCAGTTATCTCGTGACTTTGTTAAGAACAAATAATCTGATGTATGTTCAAGCAAATATAATAATATCTGGCGGGTGTGTCAAACAACGTAGTGCTGCTATATAAATTGCGCGACATAGATATTTGCTTGTTACTATACGTATCATCGGCGTATTTTATATTATTCTGCGCATCTTTATGTAATGCAATTTATAGAGTTAATAAGTATCAATCGTCCAGCTTTTCGGCCGCCTTGATGAGATGTTGTAAGATTTCTTATCTTTCGTGAGATTTGAATCCCCTCTCACCCTCCTAAATGCTTTACGTAATTAGTGGATGGCCCCTTGCCGCTGCCAATATAGGATTCTGCTGCGAATCTATTTTCGGGTCAGCCATATAAGCTTTATTTTTGTATTTTCTCCAAAAATAATGGGGTCAATGATCGAATATTGAGACATCATTAACACATTACCATTTTTCTTGGGTAATAATTAAGGTTAAATGGTTTTTCAATCAATTTCAGGTCTGTGGAGGACAAGAAGCTGCAAGGCGAGTTATTGTTCGCACCTCTCACAAAGGAGTCCAAGTTAAGAAGACACATACGGTCAATGTCTGATGTGCAAAGCAGCACCCCTTACCGCGTGCCGTTTAGGTCCCGGAAGGGATGCAACATCATGCTCACATACGACTCCGACACGAGGACCAGGAGGATAATGTCGTACAGCAGACATCGACTCGTCGACTCTTCGGATTCAAGCGACTTCTTCGAAACGCCGAAGAAACTGACAAGTATAGAAAATAACATTGTCAAGCATTCGGATTCCATGAGAATACTGTAATGCTGACTCTGACAGACATTTATATATAATCCAGGAGGCTGAACAATCTAGTTGTAATTGCATAAATATATTAAGCGCGAGACGCGATAGGACGACAAAGTAAGGCCTTGTTCGTGGGACGTTATTCAATCTAGCTAACGAACTCGGTTACTTATAGAAATAATGAAACATTGACGTGGTTACAATGTACCACGAGTGATTTACCTTACGAGACTGTGATTGTGTTAAAATAATATAATTATTATATATTTTATAGTATAGTGTGTAAGTTATTCAAAGAAAGAAATAAAACAAACGTGATCTAGATTGTAAGATTCGTGAATATGTATGAAATATGAATTCTTATCAAGTGTCATATAACAAGCTAGTCCAATTTAAGGTTGACTTGCGATATTGTGACGTGCGAGTGTGAGGCAAATGTTTGTAAAGATAATGCAATAATCGAGCAAATATAGATAACGTAAAGAAAGTAACGATAGTCAATACATTTGAGCCAACTAAATATGTCACAGTGTCCTCGTCTTCTCAGCAGTGTCGTTTTAAAATGCCGGATAATAACAATGACTGACAAATCAAATAGATGACCACATGTTGTTTCAACTAACACCTAACACACAAATGTTTTAGCCACTACAAGTATTACAACTTATTGTATTTTCATTAAGATACCCTCACCTACTCAAAATGTTATCCCTAAAACATTTGTGTACCTACACGTGCATAATCATAATATGTTAGCAGAGGTGAAGACCTTGCTGATTCAGTAAAAAATACTACTAAAATGATATTTATGTTACACGAAAAGATTTTACTTTTGGTTTTTACCAATTATGAGTATAATCGATTACAATGTATTTAATTTACCTGACTGTAACAACATTTCGAGGAATTTTACGAAAAATAGCAATTAAGACGAATTTTATGAATGTAAAATGAATTATGGAGACTTAGTTCTTTGAACGCTAAATATTGTTTTCTTGTAATAAACACTGAAACATTTCTAGTGTATAAAATAAAAAATGCACATTAATGTATTTAATCGTAGATGAAAGTTAGCACTACTATTTTGATATTTTGTATAAATATTTGAAAAAACTGTTTGTTTTGTAAACATTTTTTCAATCCAAAAAATGTGTAAAATGAGCAGTATGTGATTATTTACTTTAACAATAGATCATAACGTTATTAATGTTACCACATGGCACAAATAAAAGAGGAATAATAATTACTGTTGTTTTCTTTTGTGTGAATGATGGTTTTTTAGCAAACTTAAGATAAATATATTGATGTTGATAGCTAAGTATACAAAATCGTTTAATATATATACATGAAATTAATAATTGTGCTTATGAGTTAACGTATTACGAAATAATATAAGTATCTACATGGTTTACTTAACACCATTACGTTTTTGAATTAAAATTTGAAATTAAAAATGACTGTAGTATCAGGAAATGTGCACCACTAAAGCTGCAAGTTATGTAACAAAAAATATACGAGAAAGGTACGTCAAAAATATTAACAATGAAATGTCTCTCATGCTGCCATCTGGTGAGAGACCTGCTATACATAGTGATACCGCCATCTAGAGTATTGTAGTAAAACTATTATAATCTGTATGAATGTAAAATTCAGTTATATAAATGTTTTTTTAATTCTACCACTAGAGGCGCTAGCTGTATAATGTTTATAAAGGTTCTACGACCATAAAACAAACTCATTCGGCGTCAAAACAGTGGAATCCATAAACTAAGCTTTAATAATTTCTTTTCAGCCAGATTTTATGTTTTTTAATCTAACAAATAGTGAAAAGAACAGTACACATTTATGTCCAATATCCAGAAGGCAGATGCTGTAAAACATAACAAAAATCTAAATGGTCAGTAACGCAATAATATATATTTGACCAGGCACTCAAAAAGATGCTTACGTTACATTCATGTAAAAGAAAAAAAAATGTTTTGTTTTAATTACAATGTATTTTGTGTCCATGATATATGTGCCCATAAAATATGATTGGTCTAACTTTATCATAAATTTTGATTTACCAACTAAATGCAAAACTAAGGTGAAATACCTATTGATTTTGATTGAATCACTTTCGATATTCTAGTTTCCAAGACATTACGGGCATATGTCAATGTCATGTGCGAGTGTCTGCTGTCAAAATGACAAATACTCTGATTACATTACAGCAATTATATTGCGTCAAACATAAACAAAACAAACTGTTTACTACAACTATACAACTTCTAGTAGTTCTAGTAATGGTTTCAAGCCGGTTAGTATTGATTGAATTTTTGCAATAAATCTTCAATTGAGTCTCAAAGTGCGATCGCACAAAGCAATTGAAGGACCTAGTCGACAATTAACGGTCCAGTTGCTTGTATTTGTTACGCACTTTAATACTGTTATAATAAGAAATACGACGATATTTGAAACGATTAAATAATGAAGTCGTGGTGGATTGTACCATTTATTTTCGGATTGTGTGCAGCAAATCCCACACCTATAGTGTTATGGCATGGAATGGGTATGTTCTTTTTTTAAACATTTATTAGTTTCCAAACATTTCTATCTTTTTATTATTTACATACATTTGTATCTGTAATTTTATTGTAGTTGTTTTGTAAAAATGTAATTTGTATGTTAATTTAAATTTTTAATAAATAAAGTATTTACTTTTACCTAATTCAAACAAAAAACTCCTGTATCGTAGTAAATTTGTATATTAATTTTTAGGTGACACATGTTGTCTATCATTTAGCTTAGGTTCTTTCAAAAGATACTTGGAAACGAAGATAACTGGAGTTTATGTAACGTCACTGCAAATTGGTAACTCAACTATTGAAGATCTGGAGAATGGCTATTTCATGCACCCTAACAAGCAAATTCAATATGTATGTGATAAATTGGTCGCTGATCCTAAATTGAATAAAGGATTTAATGCAATTGGATTTTCACAAGGAAGTCAGTTCTTGTAAGTTTTTAGTTCTATACAAAATAGTATCTAACGGCATACATTATCCTTAAATTAACAATCAAAACTAATATGAAATATTAAGATATTTTCTCATAATGACATTAGAAAAATAAATATATTTTAATGAAAAATTTTCTTTTCTGTCTTAGTAAACTTATTTAATTATATTGAAAATTGTGTTTAATTTGTTTTATATTAAAGACGAGCTGTAGTCCAGAGATGCGGTCACAGAATTGGGCCGGTGAAGAATTTGATATCGCTGGGAGGTCAGCATCAAGGAGTGTACGGCTTACCACACTGTGGGGTCCTGCAGCATGCCACCTGCAATTATGTGCGCAAACTACTCAATTATGCTGCTTATACCAGGTAACAATGGCTGTCTGAAATTATCTAACATCTTTAAAATCATTTATTGATCAACAAATTCACAAAATCAACTAAAAATTGTGTGTCACACACAATTTTAACGTTCACAAAAATCGACATTTGTTTTAAGTGGGTATTATTTAATATTATGATTTATCAGTAAGAAGCAACTGTAAAACATATTTAATATGGTGTGTATTTAAACCAATATCAGAGACTCGGTGTAGAGGTTATCAGCCTATAGACTTGTAAACAACTATACCCCTTTGTGTAGTATCTTGAAAATATTATGCTCTCCTTTATAGGCTGTTATGTACACATCTCTTATTGTAAAATTATATACTAATTTTGACTGGCCTCGTGTTTAAACGGTTAGAGACCCTGACTACAAAACCGAAGGTCGTGGGTTCGATTTCCACCCAGGACAAACATTTGTGTGATGAGCACATTGTTTTTTCTGAGTCTGGGCGTAATAAAAATATCTCTACAAGTACTATATTGTATGTATATATATGTGTGTATCAGCTGTCCGGTCACCATAACACAGGCATTAAATTGCCTAATTTGGGATCAGACAGCTATGAGTGGAATTGTCCCTAGATATGTATTTATTTATTTAATTAGTTTCTCAGTTTCCATTCAATGTGTA
>DWGJ01002157.1:0-16747 GCA_018246895.1 Aspitha aspitha aspitha | reverse complement strand
AACAAATGTGCTCATCACACAAATGTTTGTCCTGGGTGCGAATCGAACCCACGAGCTCCGGTTTTGCAGTCAGGGTCTCTAATCACTCGCCACGTTTCAGTCAAATGTATGAAGTACTATTATGCCGCTTATAGTGAAAAGTTTGTGCTCCATGGAACTAGAAATTACTGTAAATTGATTGGCACCTTTTCGCAAACCTGCGTATTGAAGGATTAGCCGCCCCTGGGGTGTTTGGCGGAATTGGGTATTTGATGTAGTATTCAATTACGATATGTATCGAGTGTTTGATAATAGTTACGTAATACGTTGTACGGTGTTTTATGTATTGTAAAAGTATGTCAATTTTTATTATTACCTCTGAATAATTATGCAGAGCATTACGGTAAAAGTAGCAGACAATTTCACGAATGTTACAAATATGGATCCATCCGTAGACTTTAGCTTGAAAAGTTCTTAACATGCGAATGGAGAGGAACATTAAAGTTTAAAGATAATGATGAGAAAATGCCACTGCCACAAGTATTGTAAAGGCAAGCAAGAGGATGTTCATTATAACTAACGTTAATATGAATTTCAATACCTCCTAATATAAATGTCGGCTGCAAAATCTTTATCTGGTTCTTATCGCGCCAAAGTTAATTAAATCCCTGACAGATATAAAATCTTCTGTTAGTTCGAGTCGGGTTGCGTTCAATTAGATCTTTAACGGGTACTTCAATAGCTTCAGGACTGTCTGCCAGCGAGGTTTTAGAACTGAGAGAAAAAATTTAAACTTCTCTTAGGAGATTTTTCTTTTTTTTCTATTTTCTGTTTCAACCATTTACGAATTTACAATATATTAAATAAACCCCTAATTATTAGTAATTTGCATACCCTATCGGTTGGAATAAGCTCACAAGATATTTCAAAATGTATATCAATGCAGACCGTACACCTTATCCTGCAAGTAAATGGTCTGATTCGATTTGATAACACATAAAAATTCGATAAAATGATACACAGAAACAAACATATCGTAATAAAGGGACCGCAGAACTGGCCAAAAGTAATAAACGCCGATTAATCACGCCCCTTCGCGTGTCCCATTCTATTGTTCCTGACAATACGAGCCCACTTCCAAGGGTCGCTGTGACTCACGCATGCAATGGGTTTCATAGAAAATTCGATTAGTACGAACCCCCTCACACTGTTAAACGCTGCGCAACATTAACAGGGTTCAGTCCCGCTTCCTTTCAGTAACTACGCGCTATTTCTCCGGGTGCCACAGTTAAAAACACATTTAGATTGTGCAGCAGCGCTTAACGCCTCTACATTTTCGTGGTGCGGCAAGCAATTTTACATTGCTACAAACTATTTATTTTCCTTTGTAACAGAAACCTTCAAACAACACATGCATTTATTCCAAATACAGACACTTCTATGAGCTTTTCATTATCTTGCTGTATTTAAACATTATGTGTAAGGCACGTAATAAATTGCTCTTTCTTTGTAATTGTTTTTTATAGGTCTTTTGCTTTACGAAGTACGTTGTTATACGCAAAACGATTTAGTGATTATTATAATTTTAATATTGTTTCTTAAACTTGTACACCGTGAACGTGAACATTCTATGTACCCTCCAGTGAGCTGGTGACGTCCAAACCATTTTAGGTCACTGATTGACTTCAATAGGATAACGCTGTCTCCAATCAAATAAGGATAACACAAGCACTGCTGGTATTCCCCATTCCCCATGTCTTTACTAATATATAAAGAAGAAAACTTTGTTTGTTTGTTTGTAATGAATAGGCTTAAAAACTACTGGACCGATTTTAAAAATTCTTTCACCCTGCAAAACCTACATTATCCACGAGTAACATAGGCCATATAACATCACGCTATCACCAATAGAAGAGGAGCAGCAATGAAGAATGATGCAAAAACGGGAATAATTTATATGGTAAGACAACGTTTTCGGAGTCGGCTAGATTGTTCTCTAACTAACGCGGGTGAAACCGTGGGGCTCAACTAGTAAAAAGTAAAGACGCTAAATTACGCATCAAACATATGCAAACAGGGCGAAAGAAAAATCACGGGCGTAACGAATGTACAGTTGCGCGCGAAAGTGTTACGCTAAACATCGTTAAACGGTTTCCGGATCGTAAAAACAACTTGTGGCCACTTCGCTCTACGTACGAATACGAGTATATTTTTCTTGCGAACCTGAGTTCAGAGCCCAACCAGAAACACATCTGAACAGCTGTGTCGTGTTAGTGGGGTCCGGGTATAGAGCGGCTGGATGCGACAAGGTGTTATGTAGTTCATTTGCAGGAGCACGCATGTTATGACGTAGGTGAAAGAAGAAATAAATTAATACACTTGAGCATATTCATATTTATCAGCTCTCCGGTCAACATAACACAGGCATTAAATTGCCCCATTTGGGATCAGTCAGCCGTGTGTGGAATTGTCATTATTTATTATTTATCTATATATTTTGACAGAGAACGAAAATTATCAAAAATAAAATGAAATATTTTTGAATGACCATAAACACTGATTACACAGCGAACAGCCGTTAAAAATAGGAATCATAAGCTTTAATACCATGTCATAAAAAATATGTAAATTTTTTAACCCCGAGTACTTTAATTTAACGCCTAAAAATATTTTATTTGTATTAAGAACTTACAAAACTATCGTGTAAACGTAAAACCGTAAAAGCAGACCTGAAAACGATTGCAGAATTAACAAATGGAAGTGAAAATTGTCATAACTGTTTTATTTTATTTTTTTGTCTTTTTTTGTATTATTTTTAGTTTTATTTAGTTTTATTTTTCTATTATTGTTATATTCCTTTTTCATAATTGCATAATTTTCTTGGGGCAGACAAAAGCCCGCGAATAAATATATTTTTCTTTCTTCTTTCTTATAAGTTTGCAGGCTTTGTATGTTTTACGTCATGATTATCGAGTCCTGAAAGGTAATCGCTCAGAGGTCTGTCCATGTTTTAGTCGACAACCCGTTTCACCAATACTTATGGAGCCATGTCTGATGTCAGATTTTTCATTTCGTACAGCTCGTCTGATAGTTACCTTGGCTGTAACTATCAAACATCTTTTTAAAAATTACTGGCTTACATTATGTTCCGCAGTTTTTATTTTAGCATCTATTTTGACCTAACCAACCGCTCTGTAACTGATTTAAACTGGTGGTTTATAACTATAAACCCACATTTATTTACAATGCATTTATTTTTATGTATTCATTGAATTAAGAGGAGTTTAAAAATGGCAATACAATGAGGAGATATTACTTTTGCCACTAACTGGTCACCAGCATTGCTTTTTTACATTAATCACAATGACTGTGGTTCGAACAGCCTAGAGTTTACTTTACTTACATTGTAATTCATTTAACTATGAATTTTTAAATACTAATGTATGTGAAAGTACTAAAATACCAAAGTAAGCGTACAATTAAAATTAAGTACATGTTAAGAGTTACGTTCGTATAAGAAACAAAAATCTTATCTCTGCAATTGCTCCGGAACGTTCCTTTTCCAGATGTACTACATGTTCGGCTTCCTGTTCCTGGTGTTCGTGATCCTCGTGATCACGTGCTCGGAGACGACGATCCTGCTGTGCTACTTCCACCTGTGCGCCGAAGACTACCACTGGTGGTGGCGCGCGTTCCTCAGCGCAGGCTCCACGGCCGGCTATCTCTTCGTCTACTGCTGCCACTACTTCGTCACTAAGCTCAACATCGAGGATGCTGTCTCCACCTTCCTCTACTTCGGCTACACATTAATCATGGTGTTCCTGTTCTTCCTGCTCACCGGCACGATCGGCTTTATGGCGTGCTTTTGGTTCGTGAGAAAGGTCTACAGTGTGGTGAAGGTGGACTAGACTACACCGGTCAGTGACGAGAGACTATCCATCGGTACGGCAGTAGTGCGTCGCGCTAACGGTTGGTGGCAACACGGCAATCCTTTCATCACCAAACTGGACAGGAAAGATGCAACAGACTTCCTCCGCTGTGACAATTCCTCCATCAGTCTTTTACCATCTTCCACGCTGATTGATACCTCGGGTTTCTCCCAGTCCGTGAGGTTCAATGTACAGTGTGATGGAGGTAAACTCCCCCAGTCAGTATCTGATTACTAAATGATCATATGTTGGTATTCTGTATTAATTGAATCGCCTTATGGCACTGAAATATATATTATGCTTGTCCAAATTAGATTACATCAGGCACAATGGGAATTGAATCAGTGACTAATGTTAGCAGTTTGTGTCTACATGTGTTGAAAAGTGACTTAAGCAGTTTACTGAGGGCAATTCAGAGCCGGCGGAAAGTGTCTCGCGCCTTTATAAATCCTTCTTGCACCATCTTGCACCATCAGAGAGTTTCACAAAATGTACCTTGCCCACATTAAATTTAGGCCCTGCGTCGCTCTTGAGGCAATTAGTTATATTTTAGATAAAAATTCCTTTAGTATATAGCAGGCCATAAGATAGATTTTGAAAAATCAAAAAGATGTGGTAAATGTTTTCAAATATCCACACCACAGTAGCTTGCTGTATGCTGTTTCTCTATCAGAAGTCAATGGTCATACATACATATGGATACACGCGGCAGTTGTGTTCTGCCACTTTATAAAAAACATAGTTTCACTTTGGTTTTATCAAAAACAGGTCATCTTTTTTCTATGGAATTTATAGACTCTATGGTGTGTATAACCTAAAGCAATGAATATGTAATGAAAGACTGAGGTTATAACCGTTTTCAAAGCGAATGCGGAGGATGAAGGACAGGTAACACTGCTGTACGCAATGGGATTAGTGTATTAACTGTATCCTAAATATTTGATAGTCACACACGCGTTTTTTAGATGTTAATTTGTATAACATCATTAATAGTTTATATTTATGATTTAAACATGTGTAAATAAGATATGAATGTAACTTTAGAATATATTTATTGTGTGACATTGAGGCAACATCATGAGAATTGCACAATAAGTTAGATGTGATTAAGGTATGTTGTTTTATGTTTACAGAAAGTACACTCTTTCAATATGATGCTGATCCACAGATTTACTTGTATATCAGAGTAGTTAGTACTTAACCATATTGATTACTATAATCACTTTATAATTCAACCGCTTTATACAAGAATACTGAGCATTTTGAAACAAGTGGACCTGATGTCTTGTGAAGTTATTTGATTTATGTCTTAATAGTTACTGTGTTTATATAAATGAAAGGCAACTTGGTGATAAATTATTTATCTCACATATAATGCAAATGCATTTTCATAAGATTGTAGTCAACTGTTAATCGGTGTTAAAACAGATTTCTAAGTCTTTGATCGGGATATGGGATACATTTTTGTTAACATCAAGATGAAAACAAATAATGTAGGTATGTTGTTAATTTGATTCACTCTAGCTAATCCGAATGAAAATAAATCCTCTATAATTGTAGTATAGTAGACCATTCTTTTATTGAAAGGTAGATGTTAATATATGAAAATGTGTGTATAACTTTGTCTACCTAGATTTTAGACTTTATTGAAAATTTAAGTCATATAGATATGAATCTATCTTAACTAAAGTTGTACTAGGAAATCCTATATAATGTTCGGCTGTAAGAGGAGCCTTCCGGATGTATCTAGGCCAACAATATAGATAACAGCTATGTTATACATTTATCTTAACCTGGGCTGCCATATTAAAATATTTGATCGAGTGAGTTTAATATTCTTGCACATTGCTAACTAATTTTGCAAATTAAAATATGTATAAAAGCAATATTATATATGTATTCCAGATGGTATAAATACGAAATTATATGGCTAACAGCTATCCAAAATCTGCACATATGTTCAGGTTGATTGCATTGAAGAAACCATATTGTTGGTTCATGTAATTTTAATAAAGTGCAGATGCCTTATTATCTGTAATTTCTACATACAATTTTGATCAACCATACAGAAACAATTCTTTTTTAATTCGCTTTATTGCTTTGTTCTTTCCAGTTTGTTGATAATCTATTATTCTTAATGCATCTTTCTCTTTCTCAATGTGTTTCGTGATATGAATTAATCGATCAACTGTCAAAATACTAACAACCGCCAAACGCTAGTTAGTGGTTATCAATTGTGTGGTTGATCGAAATGGCCAAATGGAAACTATGTCGGCAAACTTACGGAAGGAGATGAAATTACTATAGGCAGAGGCACTCAGAATACTATTATTCTTCCCAGTTTAAATATATCTCGCAAACACTGTGTTATTACTGTGAAAAAAGATGAAGTTATTATTGTTAATTTACAGAGCGCCAATGGAATTTTTGTGGGTTTAAAGAAAATAGCTCCAAATGTACCCTTTTCTTTGTGTGACAATAATATAATTGGGTTAGGATGGACTGATGGTGCGCCACTTGCATTAGTAAATGATGCTGAAAAATATGTTTTCAAACTTCAAAAAATATCAAGTGCATCAATAATTGATAGAATACAGTTTCAAAGTGAAAATGAGCTTCTTGACATTAAAGCTGAAATTGATATCACTACTGACTGGAACAGCAATTCCAAATAGATTCGTAACTGGCCTCTCAATTGTCTTTAAAGAGAATCTTATGATGGTTATCAAAACCACAACACAAGCAGTAAAGAGATTGTAAATAATCACGTTAAAAGCAGACACTATAACGCTCTCAATTTGGCCTTCAGAACTTGGATCGCTTATCTAGTTTCATTTAAAACATTCTATTTAAGGTTGGCGTATACATATATCCGTGAGTTGCCGTGATCGTCACATGGAAGTAACGTGATGGTCGTTTGTTACGGTTATAACTCAAATTGTATGCGAATCCAGTACAAAATTATTGTAATCAAAACTATTACTACAATTAATTTGTGTTTATTTACCTTGAGTGTGCATTATACTCTTGTACTTTAATCATAAGATGTTTTAATATATGCTTCATTTATTGGAAAACAGTTGATTGTAAACAATAAATTTACTATTTTATAATTGCATTTCATTTCTAAATAACAAATCCTATCAGTACACACTAATACACTTTTGAACATAGTTCAAGTTTTCGATTTGTTCTATAAAAAACGATTAATTTAATATGGGTACAGTTTATTAAAACATGCTAAAAAATTATTAACAAATGCTAAAAGAATAACATGCAACAGGCGTCTGTACTGGACATATCACAGAGATGAAATCATTAAAATACAAATCTTGATACACTTAATGAAAACAGGTAAATCTCCTATTTAATGACTATCGCTACTTTCTGACAGGTCAGCTTTATCTTTCGGCAAATTAATCCTTTTCTTTACTGGTTTTCTTTTCCGATCAATCTTTGTTTTTCTGAAAATTTCTATAGCTTTCAGTTTATTCTGCAAAATGTTCTGCATATCCTTCTCTCTTTGAGGGATGATTTCCTGAACTCTGTCAGTCTTTGGAATGTTGATTTCAATGCCTCCTTCGGATGATGTAAACACTTTGTCAATTTTAACAACTTTTTTATTTTTTGTCTCCCTAGGTGCTGTACTTTTGGTAGTAGCAGTACCATCATGTTTTCTTTTACTTCTGCCTTTTTTCTTTTGACCAGCTGTTGCTTCAGTTTCCCCGGGCGCGTCATTTTTGTCTATAGAATTTGTTTCCACATTTTCTGGGTTCATTTTCCGAATAGCTGCTTTGACTCTCTTACTCAATTGATCTTCTAATGACTGGAATTCGATTTTTCTTTTGAAATAATCCTGAACAGTCTTCTGGGTTTTACGTTCAAGCAGTCTTTTTAATACCGGCTTCACTATTACATCTAACTTGTTCTGTGACCAACCAAATTTGGCCTTAGCGTAATCTCGTAACTCGGTAATATTTATTTCACCCCATGTAAATTTCTCTTTGCTTTTCTCTACATTAGGATTTAAATATGCTTGAACAACCTAGAAAGTACGAGATATTATATTTATTGATTGTCTTTTCCGACGTCACAAACGTTACAATTTTTTATAACAGATTCAAAGTTTTGCTTATATAGGATTATTTAAAAAATAATGTAGTAATTGTTATTATAATCTATTGACAAGAATTGTCCTATAACTATAGTATAAGAGGAAACCCCAGTCAAGCAGGAGTCCTTGAACTTTATAATAGTCAAAATATACTTTACACTCACCAAAGATCCTTCAATATGAGAATCGTTAGGATTTTTTTTAAAATAGTACAGAAAAACATGGTACAATTTAAGTAATAAAGTACAAAACAATTCATAACAATAAAAAGCAATAGGTTAATTATTTAATCTATGATCAATACTTACTCGAATGCTGGGGAACTCATCACCTACATTAACATTGCGCAATTTCTTTTTTAAATTTATATTGTCAGTCCGTCTGCCAGCTCTAACCCATGTTTTGAACTCTTGCAATCCAGTAATAATATGTTGATAACGACCCTGTTCTGAATTTTCTTTCAACAATTGTCTTTTATTAAACGGGAATGACGCTAAAATCTCCAAAGCTGTCACCGGTCCTACGCCCGTCACTCCAGTAGTGTAGTCACTGCCAACCAGTAAAGCCAGTAATATTAACTGTTCCCTAGACAAATCTGCAATAAATGTTATATGCTTATCATTTCATTTTTTATCATTTATCTTTACCACTTATCACGTTTATCTTTTCACACATTATATTTACACAATGATAATTTCGTTCAATAATAATACTTACTAAAAGATTTTTCGATTCGCTCACTCAGATATTGTAGAACATGCTTTTTCTGATTAAAGAAATTCTTGTATACTGTTTTGCCACCAAAAAGCCAGATATCACTGTCATCAGTTATGGTACCGTCTGTTAAATTGATACTTTCCAGAAAGGCACATTGGGCCTCTGCTTCCATTGGAGCCACTATGTATGGAATCCCAAATACTCTGAGTAGTTCCTGTGCCTCCTTCGTCATTTGTTCTGTAATATTTCGACCTATACGGTCCATTCTACCCTTCTCTTGAAGTAAATTATCTTCATTGTTTTCAATTTCAGACATCATTGTATTTAAAACTTCTTGTGATAAGGCCTTATTAACAGGCTCATTAGGTTCTATAGGCGTTACATTTACAATTGTTACACCTGTGGAAGAAACTTCTGCCACATCTGCATTGCATTTTGTCTCAGGTTTTGGTTCACTATCTTTTATCTCATTGCTTTCTTTTGGCAGATCTACTGCCCCTCTTTTAGTTCCTTCTTGTAGTGATTCTTGGTTCCCATTTTTAATATGTTCTATTTTATCTTCTACAAGTTGAAATTTAGCAGTATTTGTATTTTCAACATTCAATGTTTTATCATCATTTAAGTCTTCTGTTTTGCCAAAAACATCGGCAAATATATCATCTTCTATGGTATCAGTCATTTTCAGAGTGACTTGGACAACTGGCTTAACAGATTTTATTTCTACTTCTGATACTTCCTCAAATTCTTCATCACTAGAATCTGTCTGCCTATCAGAAAAATTAAGACTCAATTTTGCATTTTCAACATGCATCGGAGGGCTGATTTGGTCTGAACTTGTATCAAGATTGATTATATCTTGTGGTTTCTCAGTGCAAACTACAGAAGACTGAGTTATATCCATATTAATATTACAGGTAACATTCTCATCTAGATTGACTTGATTGTTGCTATCACTTAATTGCTCATTACTACTATCATTATTATGTAATTCTGTCTTAATTTTACAAGACAACAATGATTTCTTCCCATCATTTTGTATATTTTCCTCCTCACCAGAAGATATATCTATATTGTCTACAATAACTGATTTCTCTTGATTTAATTCTTCAATAATCATATCAACTCTAGGACATTTTATTTTAGCTTTAATATCCTTACTCTTAGGTGCAACAATATTATTAATAGTTTTATGAGTGAAGTCACTATATTGCATAATATATGCTTTAGCTGTAGAAAAGTCTGGCTGTTCGAATCCATCACAATCTTCAGAATCACTACCAAGTTCGGTGTAATCTGAATCAGACTTGTAAGATGTCCAAGAGTCATCAGTTTTGGATGTACCATAACTAGTATTTGGTTCATCAACTGATTCTAAGGACATCTTAATAGCTGTTTCTAAATCCTGTTCTAATTCATCTTTATTATTTATTTTTGGTTGTACACAAGTATCACTGGATCGACCTTCACCTTCCAATGACATCTTTATAGCTTTTTGTAAATCATCATCTAATTCATCTTTTCCTTCTTCAATTTCTGTTACTTTAGTTCCAGTTGATTCTTTCTCTTCCCTCTTTTTCGCATCAATTAAAGCGTGCTGTACTTTATTTATTAGTAAATAACGTGTCGTGTTATCTGATGCAATACGGCGACCCGGAAAATGGTCCATTTTTGTGTCTATACCTTCTTCATTAAGTAATGATTCAAGTTCATTTAATGACATTCCAGTATCACCCATCTCTTTTTCTGTTTCTTGAAGACATTCTTGAACCTTTCTTCTTTTCAATAATCTCTGCATCTATAAAAATTTAATTTTATTATGCATTATGAAATAATTATCATCAGTGTCGTCGACCTTATCACATACAAGCATATGCAGAGGTAACCCTTTAATTTAATGTAGTTTTATCAAATAAAATCAGTTAATTACTATTTTTATTGGTCAATTGATGTTTTTGTTTTGTAATTTGGTAAAGCTTGATCAGAACAAAACTTGGAATTTACCTGAAAGTCTGAAAAATTATCACTCTTTTTTGGCAAAGTGTCAAGTTTACCCCAGGAATTCATTTTCCTTGTTTCTTTCATTTCTATAAGTAAATCGTATTTTTCCTTTACTGGCATATTTTTAAAGTTATCAGACTCAATGTCAACTGAATGTAAATCCACTGTAGAAGCACTTGAACTTGTTTCGTCGTCAGACCTGAAAATGTATGAAAATTAATTTTCTTTAAACTAATTTTACATGTTTTATTACTGCTAAAATATGGACATACTCAGATTCACTTTCTTCTTCCTTCTGTGGCAAAGCAGGTAGTTTAAATATATCATGATCCGCCTGTCCTTGAGGATGTTTATTTTTCTTAGGAGAAATTTGTTTGCCTAATAATGAGCCAATAGCAGTCTTCTTGCTTAGCAACAATGCAATTTCCCGTTTTAATCGTTCTGATTCAGAATTGTACTTGGTCTTGTTGTCTTGTCGCTTTGCCTAATAATATTGTAATAGATACATTCTTTACATAGATTTATTCAGTAACGGTTGTATAAGAACAAAATTTTCCCAAACTAATGAAGTAACTTACTATGGTTTCTTTTTTTAATTCAGGAAATCCACCATCAAATACAAATACAGGTTTAATTCTAAAATACAGTAATTTACAAAGTCGTTGAAACAATCCCATAAGATGAGCATTTGGCAAAGGAGCACCTTTTGCATCTTGATACCCTTTCACAATCTGATGCAACCATATTGAAATATCTGTTGATGTTTAAGCAGTTTTTATAACATTAGTAAATATAACATTGATACATAAAATATCAGAAGTCCTTTTTACTACATTTTGAATTGCTATAAAATCATAACATGTAGAAAAATATCAGCGTACCGACTGCCAAGACTTTGTTTTCTAAAGACTCGACCGGCACGGGTTTGCCCGCGGGCTCTATCAGTCTCCACAGTCCAGTGACTCCCATCGCGTGTGACCAAATTCCAGAACAGATTTTTTGTTTTAACTAATATATAGCAGTGTACATAATAAAGGTCGTTTCCCACGAGATCTCCGGTCAATCGTCGGTCTCTTCCTCACACATCGCAACCATTTCGCTCCTCTGTGAACTCGACTATATTTATCACGCACACAACAATACAAAATGATAGTTGCTACTGGCGCATTAGTACGCAAGTGTTCGGTTCACTACATACAATATCAAATGTTTTACTACGCCGCGACGCCCACTCTTTCCCACACTTTATTTTCTCACGCCCCATGCGTAACCCCACATCCTATGACCGGCTGTCTGCCAGTCGGCATGCTGTAGTCGGCCGACCTCGCATCGCATCACTCGATTTTATTCACGCGCGTGTAATCGACAACACGCTTGCACGTCGCTCCGTGTCTATGGGCCATCTTGACAGCTCGTATTTCTGGCGTTCTCGTATATAAACTCAAATAAACATTATTTTAATCAGTTTTCTATATCAAATGTATTTAAAATAGTGTTCGCTCAATACCGTTTCCTTGATAAGCGGCGTTTATCGATTGTAAATAATAAACAACAAGCCGTGGACTGTGGGCTAAGCTGTCTGAAAATTCTATTGCCGAACAGGTGTTTTTGAATGAAATGTGTGTTACAGTTCCCATCGTAATTATTTATTTATGGTGCCGTGGATAATACAAAAGTGTATCGATCCAAAACTTCAAACAATCTCGAAATAGGAGGAAGTGTATCGTTTATACGAAATCTAAATAGTGTAAACACAGGGGTGATAACGAGCGACGCTACTAGTGACAAGGAACTTCCTCACACGATGTCCTGCGGATGCAGGTCGTGCGCCCACCGTAGATAGTGGCATGGGAATTGTGCCATATGCGGTCAATTTTCAAATCAATACGTAATGAAGTGGCAGGCGAGGTGAGCCCGAGTCGTGGCGAGCATGCCGCATCAGTACGGCGCGGGTGCTGGAGGCATGGCGCAGGGTCCACCGTCGCCGCCGCCGCAGCACGGCGCGCTGTACCCCCGCTACGCCAGCGCCGCGGGGCCAGGCGCCGGTGCCTACCGCCCCGAGGAGCGGCGGCTCACGCGCGAGGCCATGGAGCGATACCTACGCGACCGCTCCGACATGGTCGTAGTTATACTCCATGCGAAAGTCGCTCAGAAGTCTTACGGCAACGAGAAGCGGTTCTTCTGCCCCCCACCCTGTATATATCTTTTCGGTGACGGATGGCGGCTGCGACGCGAGCGCATGCTGCGCGAGGGTGAAACTGAGCAGGCGGCGCAGCTGTGTGCGTTCATCGGTATAGGCAACTCCGACCAGGATATGCAGCAATTAGATTTAAATAACGGCAAGCAGTACTGTGCCGCTAAGACCCTGTACATATCAGATTCAGACAAGCGAAAACACTTCATGCTTTCTGTTAAGATGTTTTATGGTAACGGGCATGATATTGGTATTTTCAATAGTAAAAGAATAAAGGTGATATCGAAGCCATCAAAAAAGAAGCAGTCTCTAAAGAATGCGGACTTATGCATAGCAAGTGGAACTAAGGTAGCATTATTCAATAGACTGAGGTCGCAAACGGTTTCAACTAGGTACCTACATGTGGAGAATGGTAACTTCCATGCCTCCTCCACACAGTGGGGAGCCTTCACTATACACTTACTGGATGACAATGAGAGTGAGTCTGAAGAGTTTGCTGTAAGAGATGGCTACGTCCACTACGGGTCCACAGTGAAGCTTGTATGCTCCGTTACGGGAATGGCTTTGCCACGGCTCATTATACGAAAGGTATTTTTTGGTTTTTTTTTTACTTGTCTAGTCCTTATTGTCTATTGCATAAATAATTTCTGGCCATTATTAAATTTGGTAATAGATAACATACTCTGAAAGAGTTTTTTTTATGAATCAGATATGCAATTTAGGTGGCAAATAAAGATTAAATTACAATATAAGAAAAAATATTTTGCATGATATACATTAAAATTTGGGGTCACCAAATGATGAGAAACATTAACTTTTCAGTATTAAATAGTTGTGTAGTTAGTGATGATTTCAGCTTTAATATTTATCAGACATAAGCAACTGAAATACTACTACTTATTATAAACTTACAGTTTGGCAAATAGACAGCAATATGAAAATTCTATTGACATTTAAACATAGGCAAACATGCTAACCACGATACCGGCAAATATATACTAATGTATAAATCACTCTATGGTCGTTATACGCAGGTATCTATTCTGTAAAAATGCGTCAAAAATAGAACAGTAAATAGTACAGAATCATAGGGAATGATATGTTGCAAGGTTTCAAAATAAAAGCACTTTGTACATTAAAATAATATTATTTTTGAGAAATTAGCAATTAAAATCAATCATTATTGCTAACTTTAGGCAAGGCTTTAATGAATTTAATAATAATTTCTTGTTTTGCTGCTTTTAAAATGTCTTTAAGTTGAGATTGATATTCAGATATAACATCCATAATTTACCTTTTAAAAATAAGGTTTATTTCAATAACTTGATTAAAATAGAAATCACACTAGTTCATTTGAAATGATGGTAGTGGAATTTGACAATGACCTTTAGGGATTGTGGGAGTAAGCTTTGTTTAAGTTTGATACTATTCTATTCAGTCAATTACATTCATTATAAAAAATGCCTGTACAAGTTTCCGCAGTACTTAAAGGATGATAATGCATTAATGATCCTTTTGCGTTTAATGATAGCATTCGTGAATGAAGAATATTTTTTTATATAGGGTGCTTCATTCCAATTTTTTCACCTGTGCATTATGAAATCAGCAATAAAGAGCTTTTACAAATATTTTGTGAGATATCTGAATTCTACCAATCCTCACCTGACCCGCATGATAACTTTCATGGTTTTTACACTGTATCAGAGTTTAAAATTACCTTCATACATACATATTTAGAATTGTATGTATATGTTTTATCTGTGGTCTGTTGACAATAATACAGGCTCTGCCTGAATTAGAATAAATGTTTGTGTTGAATTTGTCTCAAAAAGCTCTTTTTATTATTTAACTGGTTTTTTGGTCTAGGGCTTAGAGAATGCTGATTATCAGTATTCTCTAAGCACATCAGCAGATGATTGCAAAATCTGAGATCTTGGTTTCAATTCTCACCCAAAACCAATGAGTATGTATGTTTATCAGCTATCCTATTACTGTAAAACAGGCATTTAATTGTCTAATTTGGAAGGAGTTAACAATATGTAAAATTGCACAAATTATTAATATTCTTGTTAATCATTATACTAGTCTAATTGCCTCTCCATTCTGTAGGTGGATAAACAAATGGCACTGCTCGAAGCCGATGATCCAGTATCTCAACTCCATAAATGTGCATTCTACATGAAGGACACAGAAAGGATGTACTTGTGTCTGTCTCAAGAGAGAATCATACAATTCCAAGCGACACCGTGCCCCAAGGAACTGAACAAAGAGATGATCAATGATGGCGCCTGCTGGACCATCATATCTACTGATAAGGCTGAATACCAGTTCTATGAGGGAATGGGACCTGTGAGGTGAGTGAGTTTAATTATCTCGCAAAAACATCGTTTTCTTAAAGTTTCTCATTAGCTAAAGTCGAATGGATTTCATCATTCTTTAACGAGACTAGCCGTCAGATTTTACAAAAAGAAAAAACGTAATTTATTAACCTTTCTATGTTGTCTATGGCCAAAACGTGAAGCTTTTTAGAATTGATGTCAAACCTTACTATGGTATCTAGATACATAAAAATAAAATGAAAGTCTGCCTGTGATTTCTAAATGACTGTGTTTTCTCAAGTGTGTATAGTCATTTACACGATACTAAAACACAAACGAACTTTTTTTTATTTTTCTCTGCCTGTCTTTCTGTTTATGCGGGCCAATCTCGAGAACGGTTAAACTGATTTTAATGGAACTTACTGGATGGTTATAGTGCAACATATAGGCTTATCATGCCGAAATATCCACGGGATCAAGATTTACGCGCATAACATCGCTTGGCACAGCTCGTCTTAAACGAAATGCAAAAGATACAACACAAAGTTCAATGAATGCATTTAATCCCACCGCCTTCACTTGAGCCCTAGTGCCGTTGGACAATTTCCAATTATTTCACTCTAACACATGCTAATGCGTGTACCGTGGGTCACTTCGTTTGCAGCTGACATTATTCACTCGATTCAGTACTAATGCAAGACATAAAATCTATTAGTCTATCGTAAATATTACCGTGACATCTATGTACTTCACGTAGTGGTCACGGACCAATTTACGCAGATGATATGCATAATTTTCTGTTAATAATTAATCCGTAATATTTGATAGGCTGTTAATAGTGGAGCTGATCTATTTTGCACTCTGTTAATAGTGAAGCCGAACTTATTTGATTCTCTGTTAATAATGAAGCCGAACTATTTCATGCTCTGTTAACAAGGAAGTCGAACTTATTTGATTCTCTGTTAATAGTGAAACCGAATTATAGTCTGTTACTCGTGAACGCGAAATATATCATATGCTATGAATAGTGCACTCAGTTTGATCTACCGTCTTTATGATAAGAACTAAAAACTATTTAATGACACATGAACACATCATTAAACAGAGAGATGAAATTACAGACGTAAAGCCCGATACATCTAGGAAACAGGGATTTCTCAAAATTATTCAATATTTATTCAAATTCAATTAATTACCCAATAAATATCAATTGAAATGTCATTACATTAGAATTATGTTTATTAATATAAGGCGTACGTAACTATGTGTACGTTTGTAACACTGTTACAATTGGTGTCATTTATTTCTCACCGTACGACACGCGGTGGCGGCGGCGGGACTCCTGAGCCGAGTATTAAGGGTCGGCCCACATCTGACAGAATATGCGTCGCGTATTATTGGTCGCGTAACGCAAGAACAGACAAATATCTATATATTAATACGTGAAGCGAAAACTTTGGACCCCTTTTTACGAAAATTGCGCGCACGGAGGAGTATG
>DWGJ01002156.1:0-16751 GCA_018246895.1 Aspitha aspitha aspitha | reverse complement strand
CCACCGGCCTCCGTGACGCACAACTGATTACTGGAACGGACCGCGATAGCGCTTAATGACCCCTACTTTTGTTGACATTTCGCTTCCAGCCGGGAAAGGAGAAAGTACCACTACTTACCTTCTGTTCTTAAATATTGATTGTCGCAATTAATTACGCTGATTTGGTTTTAGACAAACAGAATTCATAGGCGGTATTGTACGATTTTTTGTATTTTTTATTTATTTTATTTTGGCTTACGACTTAACTGATTTCGATGCATTTTTTGTTTACGTATAGAGACGCCGGGATTGCGTTTAACTAATTGTGCCTAGTTTTTTATTTTTTTAGATTTTGCACAGAAAATGTGTTATGGTCCCGATTTTTTGCCTTTTCCGTCGGATCGCGAGTAAAGCCGCCGGCAACAACAAGCTCATCGTAAAATATTCTATCTGGCTTTAATAAAAAAATTAGATGTAAACAAATTAAAGTTCCATATCTGCTTTAAGACATGTGTAGACTTCACGTTTTCTGAAACGCATTGAAACATTCCCTGTGACAAAAAACACGAGTGTACTTTCTTCGAAAGTGATTTCAATACACTAAACGCGATTTAAATTACGCAATAAAAACTCGATTGTAAATGTATCGATGTGAGAGTTTACGTAGCCACCGATACCGCTGCCGTGCCGACCGGTGAAGCTGGTGAAATGTTTGCCAACTAACACTGTCACACGAATCTAATTTTACTTCATACTAACGAATCTACTTTGGTATTATTTAATAAGGTTATAGTTTGAAATGTAATAATCAAATACATTATTTTTCCGGATTATGGGAACGAAGTTGAACGACATAAATCGTCACATAAGAATAAAGCGTTATGTTCTCTCGTGATCTAATAGCATCTGGTCAACGCCAAAACATGTAATCGGTATGGTACCGTTCTGTGTTTCACGTTTCACTACTTGGAAGTGGGTAGGTGTAAATTCTTATCAAATTGAGCGTATCATTACCCGCTCATAATGACTTGTTTACACGTGCGTACGCATTTTAGGTATTGCGTTTCGGTTGCATATCGACCATACAATTATCTGTCGTTTCAGTAACGATTGCTGTTGTTTTTGTTGTCGAATTGCGATATCAATAAGGTGGGGTTGATTAACGACATGAATCATTAACTGTGCTTATTAAGTAATATGTTATCATTTTGAAGTTACGGCTAATGGGATGAGAAAATGGTTCTAAGATTGTCTAGAAAAGGCTTGTCACCTTGGCTTGTCTTAGGTCATCCTAGTTATATTACCATCGAATCTAAATTAGGAGGTAAATTTGTGGTATCTATGTATTGGTAATAACCTCACCTACCTCTACCGTGAAGCAGTTGTTGTTACAACAATTTGTGTTTTGGTTTGAAGGCTGCAACAGCCGGACCGTCTGTGTACTACACAAATCCCATACGTATTACCTTCACGGGCATTGAGAAAAGAACAGTCACTCATATGAGGCTGACAATAAATATACGCCTTTTATACAGCGACGCTGAGTGCCCATTGCATTTAGTATAAATTAAAAAAATTGTGTAAAATTGAACAAGAATAAATTATGTTCTGTGTTCATGTATTGTAAATTTTGCAACTTGTGGAAAAATTACACACTTTTTTGTTTGTGTATTTTAATGGTTTTATCGTGTATCGCTCTTGTGTATGTTGCGTGTGTCTTAAGTGGATTAAAAAGTTACTTCCTTTCCTTCATGGATTCTCATGATGTAGTTCCGTGACCGATATACCTTATATTGCTTACCTTTAAGTACCCTGTAATTTTGTAAAACTACAGGTGTTGGCCAGGATTGGAACCCTTTGGGGACGGGAGGCAGGGTTAGAAAACGGCGTTACAAATTTAAAAGCCACAACCAAAGGCATCTCAAATTCATTATCCTGTACACTTATAATTTCGTAACGGTTAATTGAACAAGTGGCGTACACTGTTAAGGCTGACGCACACATACCAATTTCTGATCATCTTAAAACAACTAATCAAGTAACTAAACATAAATTACGAGCATATGATACGACTGAGATGTGTCCCCATAACAGATAAAAAGCTTACTGTTACATAGATCAATAGACAAAAAAACTTTTATAGATAAACACAAACATAACAAATGCAATCAATAGGCGGCTTTATTGGTTATTCCTTTTACTAGCAAATTGACCGAGGAGACCGTTGACAGAACACAGCATATTGTAATAAATAATCATCACATTGAACTCCCCGCTATAGTACGGCTGAGACGAGCCTCACGTAATACACTGGGAAAGGTGCGAACGCGCGGTATCACAAAAAACAGCCACATTTTAGGGCATAACATGCGTCGTATGTTAACGGGGTACACCATTAAAACATATTTACGCGTTCAGCGTGTATTTAACAACTGCAATCGATAATTTCTTTATTAAACTACCGTTAATAATGTTACTGGACGCATTATTTGTACCAATTAATTGCCCGTAACCTAGCGTATCGTTCCAGCGCCAGTTGTAGCGAAAGAATTCGTGACCATGCCTGTATTGGGCAATATGCTGCTATTTATTACTATATTGTATTCGCTGGGTACAAGCTAGCACCCGACAGCACCTACTTATTGGCGATGTTGTATATCTGAAAGCGTCATATAATTTGACTCACAAACAATTACAATATAATTTCCAGTGGTCTAATGCCCAGTTAACTTGACCGGTAGACTGATTGTTCAGTATCTGGGTTTAAAAAGATATCCAAATGAGTACACTACGTGTATCAGCTGTCGCATAACCATAACACATTTATTTAATTGCCTAATTCAGAACAGAGAGCTGCGTGTAAGTTTAAAAAAATACGTTGACTCTTTCGCTATCAATAGCCGCGGCCCACCCTTTCAACCCGCGCCGGCAAACGGCAAATCTTTAATCGGACAGACCGTTCCGCATATCGGCGACATTCCTCCGGGACAGTGGCAGGTTATTAAGCGGCAGGCGAGGTGTCGTCGTCGCGGCAAAAACACCCCAACACCGACGGACAAGACATTCTTACCCTAACCGTTAATAAATGTCACGGTCGGGCCATTGACATTTGCCGGGGGACGACCCCGGACATCTGCGGAGGTCCCGTTCGAGACACGCTCGGTTGGTGGTGGCCCTCTATAACCCTTTTATGGGAAGCAATCGCTGAAAAACGAGGTAATTGACTGTTGCACTTAACTTAAATTTATAGGTAGCGGTTGGTGTGCAAAGGTTATTGAACATGATGTACCTTTCGTGAACGGCTCGTCTAGTCCAGTACGGCCGGTCGAATACAACACGGATACGAGAGCATCCTGAAACCGGATAATTAAGCAATTACAGAGAAATAAATACCGTCGGGTCCCGAGCTACATAGAACCTGTACTACGTTAATTAGAGAGCTCACAAACAAACATATCTTCCGCTAAACACGTACTTTTATACATAGGTAGGTAATTATTAATGCGGACGCAGAATATACTATCGGATTTCTTGCATAATTATTTATCCTCGGATATTACCAGAATCGAACGCAAAGCTAGCGCCTTACAAATCTACGCGACTACCCACTGTGCCAACAGGACGGTCATAAAACATATATTATTAACCAATTTGCCAACCAATACCTATTAATCTTATTAAAGTTTAAAACAATGAGTATCTTTCTTTAGAACAATAAATAGATTAAAATAACACAAATACATCTTTAATCGCAAGCTAGCTTTCTTTTGAGAAATGGGCCCGACTAAGTTTGTTCATACGTAGCGATTCTTATGAGTCATTACCCATCAATTTAATACCACTATACTTTCATATCTACTAAAAAACACTTGCAAGCCCGACTTGTACGTAACTACGCACCGCGGTGGCGTAAAAATCCGTCATTTATCGGGCCTTAGGCCATCTAATCTAAGGCAGGCTGCAATTACAGCTGTCTGAGCACTGCGGCTTGGAGTTGCGGCCCTGCGGTGCGGCTAACCTAACATTCATATTAGGCACATATACGGATGCTTAAATCTTCTAGGCTTGCTTGTTAATGAACAATTTCTTGTTTTCTGTTTTCTATAAGAAAATTTTAAAAGCATAGCAGCACACACACACACACAAAGTACGAGAAATACTTGAGAATTACCTGGCGAATTACTGACCCGTGCAATCATTGTAATGGAATAACACTCTTATGATAGGTTAATGATACCTAAGTTGATGCTGGAACAGTGAGAGAAAAAGTCACGCGGAAACTCACATCACATAGTTCTGTACAACGTTCTGTAAGGCATTAGGAAGTCAGTCATTTCACAATTGACAAGTGTAGTCCCATAGTGGAACGATAAAGTGTGATGCGGACTTTCTTGAAAAGCACAAGTATCGAGTGTTTTCTCCAATTAGTCTCGGGATCGAGTAAAAAAGACACAAGGCAAGTTTAGCACGGTTTTTAGTTTCCTTAAACATTTCTGCACATTGACCATTCCTTTGAACTGGAATATACGCGTGACGCATGCCGCAGCTGCAAGTCGCGCTGCCCAGCCTGCAATTAGAGGTTTGAGTGGTGGTTCCACTGAATTATCCGTTATTACACGGCGATGGCAATACGGCGGAACGTTCGCGATGGCTTCTGACTGTGGACTAAGGCATAAGGAAACAAAAAAAATACTAAGCAGTGATAGGCTAGTGATTTGAAATTCAGCCTCAAGTCCAGCCTGGGTTCAATCCTGACACGCCATCTGTAGCTTGTTACGAGCTTTTTATAACTTTAAATTTAAGTATAACTCGTTTTAATGGTCGAGGACGACCTCATAAGGAAATCTGCGCCCTTAGAGATGTTATAAAAGTTTATAATATTGAGCTGATTGAAGTCTGCCAATCAGCACTTGGCTAGCGTAGTTGACTAAGGTCTGAGAGTCGCTAACTATGGGAGGAGATGTGAGTCCATTGGAAAAAGTGACTAAGGAATCGCATTAAAATTAAAATATTGAAGGTACGCCATCTCTTGACGCTTGTACTCCATCTAGCGCTGATTAAATGCAGTACTTTTACACTATTCCAACACTTTAGCTGTTTTAATTTGAAATAAACCAGGATTTGACAACAGTCTCGCAATACGGAAAGCTATTGTGCGGGGTATGATATAGCACCCTTGCCTAGTCCGCTATATAGTTAGGTAGTCCACGCACAAACATCGTATCTAAAATTAATTAATAGGAATTTTAGATTACTGGTTCATTGAAAATTATGTTGTTGAACTATATCAACATTGAGATTTTTATAATTTATTATAAAGTGATCTTCTGATATTTTGAAGATAAATAATATACATAGAAGAAAATAACCAATGAACAAAAATTGTCAAATAAAATGAGAATCAATTACGCCAATGCGACTTGTCTCGATTCTCGATTTAATTCGATTTCCACCTAAAGAAACAATTGCGTTACGAGAACCATTGCTTTTTACAGAAAGCATGCTTTTAATACTGTAACTCAAAGGTCAAGATGAAACACTTATCTAAGTAAAGTTCCCGGTACAACATCTGACAATCTGAAAGCACTGTTTAATACAACAAATAGTCCGCAATGAAGCGCGACACGACATTAAAGTTTTTTCGCCGTCAATTTTCCGCGCAGTTTATCCCGAGGTAATGGCGAGGCGTCACGATAGAAAAATGCATTATTAAACCCCATAACCGTTTCCAATATCGCTATGATGGAGGTGCGCAAACAAACACCCTTTGGTACAAAAGCCGGTGTGAATTACGCCCGAGGTCGCTCCAACCCGAGCTTAGACCCATTGTCCGAGCACCAGGCCACTTTGGGGTGACTTAAATCCGAAATTGGGTATTTCGAAAAATGTGCATGTGTCATTTATCACGACCCTCCCTCGCTCGCGGGAGGAAAAAATGCGCCTAACCCTATTTAAAAAACTACCCTCTATAATCCGGTAGCTAGACTCCCGCGGCACACTCTAACAGTATTAAATTTTTCTACTATTAACACAATGGTGCAAATAAATATTGGATGAATGACGGAAGCTGATGGCTAATCCTTATTAACTGAGATCGGGTAGTAAATACCGTGTGACAAGACAATGAATGGATTCATGTTTATTGACTTGATACCTAGTAAGAAGTTTTACAATACTCACAAAAGTACTGTTCTTGATTGGCCTGTTTGAACCGTTTTGTATCAATTCTGATTTTAATGATCAAAAACTCATTGGATTTCAAAGTGGACTAAAGTTTGGTTCAAGCTTCTTTCAGTGACAAATAAAAAATAATTCGTATACAACGCCAAAATCAATTTGATTTTGAAATTAAATGTATTGCGGTCACACTTTCGCACTCAACTGCACTACATTTACACGGGTGACTCGGTCTCATAATGAAATTACTCCTCGTAGTAATAAGCAAAATTAAGATAGTCACGTGTCGATTAAAAGCCAACGTAGGCGCACAAAGAGTTGGAGCGTTTACAATTGGCGGTTAAAATTTTCAATATTTTGGTTGGTGCGGTGCGGCGCGCCGCCCGCACGTGCGGCCGCGTGACTCGAGTTAGCCCCCCGTCGGTACGCGTCGCCTTATTTTTTATTATTTTCATAATTCAACTTTCACAATAACAACCGAGAAGGCGTTTCGCACGGTTAGCTCATGAAACCACTTTCGCGATTTGGGGCTGAGACGGCGGCTTACCGCAAGGACCACTTATGTGCCCGTTTTTATTTATGTTGCATTGCTCGCGTCGCGTTTTGTGATCCACTTTATCAAACGCTTTACAGAGATCGCTCGCCGTGGGGTTGAAATGACTCGGATAATAATTTAGCTCGGTTCTTGGTGGCGAATGGCTTATTGTGTTTTTTGGTGCGGGATTAGCGAGCCGCGGGTAGCTGCCCATAAAGCTTTAGCCTTCGAACGTTTCGTCGACAAATATAAATCCTCGGCCGCAGACCCGCTATCTCTAAAACTTTACGGGAAACGAAACCCCCCGTCGATCTCATATTGTTTTTCTTAACATTGCATCATTCCTGGGTAAGTAATGTTTACTTGAAACCAACAATATTTTGACATAATCACCATAACGAAGTGAAAAGTAGTTAAGTCTTGACATAGACATTTTGTTAATTTATTGGTTCCTATTTGCAATACAGATGTAATGTAAGACCAAATCGAGAACGCCCATACAAAATACCAACTGCACCGGATTTTAATTAACTTAATAGATCTCCCCAGTCACGTACCACCCAAAAGTAAAATACCTTGCAACAATATTCGATTAAAGGCGTTCAAGTTTTATGACCTTGTACTGCGGGGAGGCAGGATATCATGTCCATATTGAGACTTGTTTCTAAGTGGAATTTTTAGTGTGCCGTCTACGGAAATCTAAAAGACAATACGCACCGTCCTTGTTATCTGCAGAAAAAAGAGGTGTGCGTTTCTCTTAGTGAAAACTTCATATTAATTATCGCATAACATCCTAAACGGTAATATTTAGGTAAAATTTAAGTTGTTAGACAACATCTACAGGCTTTACCTTTAGTCTAAATCTTTATTGCACGTGTAATGATTTCAAGGTAAGGACCACTAAGTCCTATATTTGCATTGAACCCAAAAATGGATCATGTGTAACCGGCTTTATTCAAATTGCCGTAACAGTAAGGGTTCCGTACGGGGGAGAGTTTTTTTATTTTAGAGTAATTTCCCATTACATTTTACGTGAGTCAGGATCTTGTGGGGTACCGTTTTTGCCTTCCCTCTTACAAACCGCTGCTTCGTTTTCTATTATTCGCTATCTTTGTTTAGAATTAAAGACTTTTCATTATTTTTTTGTAACATTGGTACTTAGAATGGGGCTTTTTCTCAACAATTTCATCATTGTTACCGTGTATAATATTCATTGTATTTGTAGTTTTTACTTCAATGGGATTTTATGAATACCCAAGTTAATTTCAATCATACGAGTTTTACTTGTAATTATTAAGAAAACAAATTTTCCTTGTACTTTAAATAATCAGGTAGGTTCCAAAGCCGTTTTCAGGCAACATTCTGTTATAAAATATCCCTGCGTCCCTTGTTTAAGTTTTAAAAAAGGAATAAATAACACACGCTCACTCGATAGAGATAGGTTCTCTCTGGAGTAAAATAAAACTGATTGTGATAGCGTTGCACACGGCGCTGCTTGATAACTTGCTTCTATATACTGTGAACGTACCTTTAGTATTATGAAAGGCATTAGGATTTATTGTACGTTGGAAACGCTACTATATTTACATTGACAAAGTCAAAACTTGTCGCAGTTGATAGAAAGCCTAATTATAGTTTAAACCGATGAAGCTTAAGTAATAAATGTGTTAACATTATGTATTTAAAAACTGATTTTTAACGATTTCATTGCACTGTTTGAAGTACGTTATTCCAGTTAAGATAATAAATATAAATTACTGAAATGGAGCAAATAAAATAAATTGCAACGGCACCGGATCATCAGTTTCCTGTGCCAATAACGTCGGGCGCGTGTGAGGAAGTATTAAAGTCGTACAACTTAACCCCACGCCGGGGGCTTAAATACATCCGATAAAAAACTAAACACCCCTCATGCAAAAAAATCACCCCAAGGAGTCGAATAGAAACGTCCATAAAGGAAAATTTATCCACAAATTAATTTGTAGCGCTGCGAAATAAAATTAAACGAATTCGTGACCGATCGTAGAAATCTTGCGGTTATTTTTGCATCGGAACATTTTGTCATTAATACAACATTCCTATGGATACTAATTTTAAGGAGATCAAATATCGCATATTCGAAATCGAATTGGACGCGTTTAAGTAGGAAAAAGAAATCGTAGAATTTTAATACAAAATATAAACTAGATAATTTACAAATACCTGTCGTAAAGCGTTCCATGTTTTATGTGGAGAATTGATAATTCAAATTATGCAAATGTGCAGCTAACGAACAGCGAAAGATGTATCCGAATTCAGTGGGAGGAATTATTACGATAATAAATCTCCATTGGAAACCCATATGCCTTAAATTTCAACTTTCGTGCCGACGTGGAAGTACCACGTAGCGGGTTGGACGTTCGGTAATAAATGACCGTTTTGTCAACCATCGTAGTAGCGCGTCCAGACTCGTGAGCTTCGGTTTACTCATCGATATAAACTAAGATAAATTGTTATTGCAGACCTTAAATTTGATGATCGGTGGACTTAACATCATGTAACATTATTCGGTAGCAGCCACGATATTACATACTAAATCACTACTGCTAATATCTGCTGTCTACTTATTGTTTCTGTATCCTAAATGTTGTAATATATTATAGAAACCCATTGAGCATTCAACCACAACTTTTATATACTGAAATATACGACACAAGCATTAGTAGAGCTAACCTGGTAGCGGACTGCAAATTGTCTGTGATATTAAGCGACCTCTGACGAATGTCGGATAGAACATCGCCTTTTTGTTTGCAAGTGTGGGACATAACAGTGGTTAGGCCTCACCGAATATTTCTAAAGCAATTATTAAATTTTGATTATGCTCTATACTTAAATTTCACTGAAACAGTGTGTTGTTGGAAGCCAGTTTCTACTCTTGGAGGCTCCTGCTAGACCTAAAAAGAGCTACAGTTATATATTAAAACGGCTTTAGTCGAATTCTTTAATATTGCTTTCGTTCGATATCGCTCAATGCTGACTAAAATGTCAAAGGGCCGCTTACATTCAATTTGTCTTTCTTAATTATGACAAGGTGTATAAATTATTCTGTGGGAATCCAGTGACGAAAGAGATTTTCGCTATTAAACTTGGAGGTTGTATCGCCTGCGCGTGATTTATCGTGTACAAGCGTGCATTAGATTTTTATGTTTGTGTCTCGGAGGCTGTAAATAACTCCAAGTTCTCCTCTCGGAAGATTAACGTTACTGATTTATTTATTTAGGTGCATGATGGATGGCGGCGGCCCAATTATATAAGTGGCAATTTATGAGGACTAGTCCATCTTCTGACTGTTCATGTGGTTTATGATTGACAGTATGTTTCATGGAGGTTTTTAGTGTAAAAATCCGTACAATTAGTGAACCTAGTTAGTGCAATTTGTTGTGTTATTGCTTTACTTAAAAAAATGTGGCGTACTAAATTATTATTGTTACACTTTTCGTGATTAAAATCATACAGTTTTCTACGATATTTTAGATTTCAAATAGGTGCTTGCCAAGAGTTTCGAAGTCAAAACTAATCCAATTCTTTTTAGTAATTGCCTAATCTTTCGAGTTTAAATAGCCGGTGCTCAATCCCGAACCCCGAGGTGAACTAACCGCCCTTGAAATGGTTATTTTTTAAAGTTCCCCGTTATAAGACGCGGGAAATTAAATGGGAGAGGCAGATTTAGTGGCAATTTCGGAACAAATCTTGCTTTATATTGATTGTACGTAATTTTTTCTCTGTATGCATCGTTGACTTCTTGATTGAGTGTGTTTTTCTGATTCGAGCGCAGTAACGTAGGAATTGTGTCGGGATTTATTAGAAGTGACTTTATGTTTAATGAATCGTAACAAATTGCGTGTTTTGTAGCTTATGGTACTGTTAGCTTTAATTTGAGCATTTTCGCTTACAATTTAAGGTTGTCGTAGTAGTAATTCATTCAGTAAGCTGAAGTTTTCACGTTTATACGTGAGATACTACGAAAACCGGGTACTTTCAGTTGGAATAAGACAACTATTTCAATCACGAGTCATTTTCATAAAACTTTGTATTTATATGTAATCTCCGTTTATAAATCAAATTTCATCACGCTCATTCCCGCGGTGCACTCTCCAAACATATTATAAATCTATCGCGTTTCGAGAGCCCCGTTGCCTATAAGCACGTCGTAAACCCGAACCCAAGACATTTACTATCAAGTTTCAAGGTCAAAGAAATCAGCTGCAATATTTATTTTATTTACAGCGGAGACGCCACTAAATTACTAAGCGAACATTTACATAATTGATATAAAAAGTACCGTTTTGTCGCTAATGATTTAGGGTATATGCAATAGTTCGCGTTGATTCGGGTTCCTTCTAAAAAGTTTTCAAAAGTGCTTCTAACATCCAGGTGACTAAGACTGAGAGTCAATAATTTTATGTGTGCATTTATTTAGTGTTTTGTACATTTGTATTTTATAATTATGTCAGTCGTATAATGAATTTCAAGATGCACTGGCATCGCCATCAAATATATTTATTGCTTTTGCTGTTCCCGTTTAGAGGTGGCATTAAGCCTCAATCTTAGCAAACAACATGTTTAGTAGAATGTCAAAGCTACTGTGGGTCGCTCGCAAGCCTTGATTAAGATCTGGTTTTCTCTATAACTTTTATTTATCAAATACTTCATCAGAAGATGTATTTATAAGATTTTCAAATATGTACGATTTATTGTGTAATTAAGATTAAAGATTTCGTGAGAAAACTTATCAAAACGGTATTTATTACTGTTTTCAAACTTAATCTATTACAGTACAGATTTTATTAAATGAATAGATTAGTAATGTGAGCAGTAAAAGAAAAAAAAATTTGAATAAAGATATGAAAGTATATAAAGTAACTAAGGACCAGTAAATACATCTGCAATACGTATAAGTGACAGAAATGGATAGGTACAACCGAACTTACAATTGATGGAGGCGGAAATTAAGGTAATATGAAGGTACATATTGTAAAAATAACGAATTTGGGAAAAATTCAATAATCCAGTCATGTCTAATACAGAATATGGATGGTTTTAGGATACGATGGTTGTTTAGAACCAAATACCTTCCGTGACTTCTTCTGAATGTATCTGCATTGCGTACCTAGAAATTGTGATTTTAATAAACCTGTATGATATTTAGCTAATGAAGTTTTCTTAATAATTGGATATAAACGGATCGTTTCGTCTCAGAAACATTAAATCAAGATTAGATGCAAAAATTTAAATTCAATCGTCAAATCAAATCCATAGACAACATCGGCTCGCATTCCTCCAGCCGGGCCAACCTTCACCCACTTACCGCGGCGCTGCGTGTATTTCGCGGACAAACCATTTACATATAAATTGTCGCATTTTCTAAGAACATTTAAATAAGGAAATTTTCTGACCAATTACTTGTGCATTTATACAGTTAATACTTAAAACTCTATTAATTAGTTCATAGTCTCGCCAATATTATGTAAAACAAATTAAATTAATAACAGGTAAACCATAGCAACAGCGTTCTGAGGACATTTCATATATTTCACTTATGGTAACCAGACAGCTAATCATCGATGTACTTGCTTAAATGATAATACCCATTTATTTATACCTAGAATTTAAATAAAGATTTGCAATCATCACACAAAATTTGGTCTGCATAAGGATCGAACCCACTAACTATAGGTCATCAATCAGGGTCATTAACGCTGGAGGAAAAAAATCAATCAGTATTATTATGAGCCATGCAAATCCCTATCAGAATGTTACCGCCATGTAACTAAGTGTTATAAGAATATTTGTATAATACACGATACACGTGTATGTAATACGGGTCGGTTACATAATCCAGGAACACGTAGGTATATAGATCTCGGTCGAATTTGCATTATCTATTGTGTTATGTGCGCAGATATTATGTGCAGGCTGTATTTCTAATGGTCGCCGATTACAATTGACTTCGCTTAAGGCTAGATGCGCACTGAGCCGCCCTGTATCGTCCAGTCATGTTTCTCAAGCTTCGAATCGCGAATTCGCTACTGCAGGCGGACTTAATGACTTTAGAGAAGTGATAGTCTTGTGGTTTCAATTTCAGTATCCCACTCCGGGGGTCCGGGTTCAGATCTTGACACGCTTCTCTGACTAGGAAGTTACGTGCGTTTTAGTACCTAAAATTTAAACATCATCTGCTATTGTAGTAAAGGAAAACGTCGCAAAGGAACCTGCATACTGTAGAGAATCCACACTAGTATAGTAGTATAGATTAGATTTATAAGTCACCATGCTTTGTGAAAAGAACTGTTTATATTTACATGTCAAGCAAATATTTCAAATTCAATAAACCTTTAAATGGCTACATATTTTTCTTACTCCACCACGGTCACCATCGCCATGGGTTGACTGGTAGAGAATGCCTCCAGGCATTAAGTCCGCCCTTTGTAAATCCTAGCTTTAGGTGTCACAATAAAGTGTGAAATAAATAAATAAATAAATGTCGGTATTCTAAGTTGTATCGTCGAGAACGCTTAGTGTTTGAGTAGCCTTAATATATTGAGGCGCGTGCACATTCCAGCGACGGCATTCCGTGGTGCTGCGACAGGGAACGCTGCACTCGACAGGAGTGGCTGAACGGAGCCGCGCGCCGCGCCGCCAGCGCTCAGGGTATTGTTCTACAGAACAGAGGACTATTGGTTACGCACATCTACATCATAACATTCAGTATGTTCAACATCAGACTATTGAATCATACTCCAAATATATAAAACAAATAAGAGTGTTTCAAGATGATTTGCGTCAGATTAACCTGAGGGAATTTAACTGAGAGATCCAATACCTATAACTTCTGAGCCATTGCTTAATCGAGAAACTTAAGTTTATCGTTTCAAAAAGATTCGTTTGCACCACTACAAGTACGTACATTTTTGATCGAAAAATATCTATTTGCACCGTTTCGCATTGTTAAGCCATATTAGGATACCAGCGATGAGCTAAGCCTCATGCCATCGCGAGCAATAAGTCAGTAATAACCAATAACAGCCATTGGCACCAATTGGCGGTTCGACGGCTTACAAATAACATAATGCGATTTGTGTGACAGCTCGGGTTGCCAGCTACGAGGCGGCTTTTGGGTCTGCGGCCTATAAAAATTGGTTACACAATTTTATTGCTATAAACTGATTATTGTTTCAGAAATTAGACAGTTTTCTATGGGAAATTTGAAGGTAATTCCATTTAACGACATTAACTAATCAAATGATTAGCAAATTTGTAGTATGGAGAACTGTAGGAGTAGAAAATTCCGACATTTACCGTTTTTGGTCAGAGTTGGAACACCTGAATACGTTTTACTTTGGTATACTTGGATAAATAGCGATTGACTCTCAAATCTACATTTCCAGCCAGTACCGTCTGAAGCGTTGTTACGGGATGAAATTGTAATTGCAAGTGGGCAATATATCCCGGAGCAGGCCATATACGTGGTGTCCGTACTGACGGGTGTCGGTGGGTGTAGGTTATGACGCGTCTCGTTATCCGCGCTCATTGTTTATCGCGGCAGGACGCGGCCCGGCGTTACTCATAGCCTGTCAATTACACGACAGCGTCTTGGGAGTTCAATTATCTCGCAGGATCTCGCGGCACTGATAACGCGGATCTGAATCTATTTTGAGGTTTCCTCCTTCGCTGATGATGTTCCAACCCTGTTCACATACGAGACAGAGAAAATGAATCCTACGTTATTTTCTATCTAATTTTTTTATCCTATAACAAGCTTGCGTTTGATTACGAGTATATGAGTAAATATTTCCATGAAAATATAAATTCATATCATTTCAACAGCATAACAAGTTTTTATAAAATATCAATTGTATTATATTGTCATGAATAATTGTCTTCAGATAGTGTGTTAATAGCAAAAGCTATGAAACAGCTCAACAACAGGTGTAAGTCCACAAATCAAGCCAGCTCTCGGCATCCAGACGTCAGGCGTCAGGCGTGGTGCTGGAGTCAGTGGGCGTTGGACAAAGCCTTGCGTCCCATTCGCACAAGAGAGTATCGAACGCGATTCTTTATCGATAAATCAACATACACACAAGCATTGAGAGTATACATATGTATTTTCTTCCCATTTCATACATTTAAAATAAAACACCAAACTAACCAGAATTAAAATCTATTTGGACTTATGTTGTAAAAATTCCCCTAACTTTCCGTATGGCTCATTACAGTACATCATGTAAAACTTACAACATATTATGTCTTAATATTAGTATGGTCTTCGTCTTTTTATCGATTTCGTAGGCTAGTCGCGCTGACAGTGTTGGTGTGGCATCGCCTTTACTTGTCACTCTGTGGGCTAGATTTATGCCGCCTGGCTTGAAGCCGGTTGAATTAGTAAGTAGTTTATACGATGTGATTGCTAATTTTAACAAGTGATGTGTGGTTTTAGATTTATAATGTAGTGATTTTATTATTTAATATGATAATTGGCGTATCTGTTATCCCATCACGGTCTAATGTTACTTCTAATAAAAACATTTCTCCTTGCGTTGAAAAGGATATTTAATAAGCAAAGAATTGTTATTTTACGGATAAGATCTAAGTATTTATTATAAATACATTAAACATTTTAAAAATGTACCATCCCTTATACCTTGCTGAATAAGAAAATAAATATTAACGCTAATCCCATCTTTTCTAATAAGGATATTAGGTTTGCACTCAATCCTCCGAAAGCCATGGATGAAGCGAACCCTCCTTCCGGGTTTATTGTACCCCGATCATTACGGAAGGGTTAAGATTGAACAGGTCTTAAGGACCCCCGCAGATGCAGTATTTTAAGTCGAATTAGCAATAGGGTAGCGGCTCGAGCTCAGTTCTTTAATGAAGATTTAAGTATGCCGAGTTTTGTAGGCGATTTTCTTAGGGTGATAACTTTATGTTTTTAGTACAAGCACCATTTCTTTATAAGGACTTAATTGTCCTCTAGAAATTGGGTACAGTCCACCAAAATACAACAACAGTGTATTATCAATACTCATTCTCATCGTCGAGAAACGCTTTTGACTATTATCTGTTGTAACACGTTCCTATTTCTCACGCCCTCAGAGACATGTTAAGATATGTGTAATAAAACGACAAAAGTGAATCGAAGTCGGTCATTTAATTTAAAGGTGAGCTTTGCGCAACACATCGGATACACCGTTAAGATTCCCAAAACGAACGCGGCTATAAAACGGACCCGACAGCACACGTGTTGGATACATAGATTAAGAATATTAATATTATAAAAATACAGAAGCGCCACTTAAACCGTAACATTACTAAAGCCGTCAAAAAATAATAGTAATTTAGTCTCACAAAACATATTATACGTTGTCTGTTATTACCAATATGCTTAGCTTATACGGTGTTTTCAATGTTGTGGCTAATGCAGAGAAAACTGTTTAACTGTAGAACGCAAAGTTTGAATATATAGGTATCTTCTGTAGTCGAGAATGGTCAATATTTATCCGCCGCGAGCAAGTTAACGCGTATTTCCAATTAAATACTAAGAGAACGATAGACGTCATCGGTCACTTATTCTAACGGTTGGTAATTATAAGTACTTATTGCTTATATTCTGAGTTAGGACTTTATTGGCTTGTGGTAAGAGCATAATAACGCATGCCAATGAACATAGAATATATAGAACTGCACTTTAATTTCTAACGATTTATCAACTACTAGCTGTGCCCGCGATGTCACCCGCGTAGATCCTGATTCTACTGGCCTATATTTGTTCTATAACCTCCTCTATATTCCAGTAAAAGTACGATGAAAATCGGTTCAACTTTTCCAGAAATTAGACCGGCCAAACAGAAATACAGACAGACAATAATTTTAAGTGTCTGTATGCATTTTAATAACATGTAAATAACTATGAACACTTGAGAAAACACACGTATTTTGATATTACACACAGACACTTCAATTTTATTTATATGTAGGTGAGGTACCTATAGTTGTACTCTGTGTATGCTTAGTCTGTGTC
>DWGJ01002155.1:0-16754 GCA_018246895.1 Aspitha aspitha aspitha | reverse complement strand
TATTTTGTTTAATTTTCAAATGGCTACCCTGTAAAATGTAGATTTTGGATTGTGTGAGTATTCATGAAAAGCAGCGAGTTGTTTGCCAAATTGCATTTCACATTCACACCTCATTGGCTTCAAACCGCCGTTTAATGGTATTTAGCATAGCGTTTAGACGAATCATACTTTTGATACATCAATTATCGATGCGGACAACAACTCCGCCCACAGAGATGAGCACATTCTTATCGTTATCGATTTTAACGTCGACCCTTTTACTTTTCTTATCCGTTTCATCTGTATCTACAGCGTAGTCTGTATTGAGATCGTTCGATCCGCCGAAGCGCCAGTCGGCCGGATCCACGTCACTCGTCCCTTTATAGGGGTGCGAGCTGATGTAGACCCGGACATCATCGGCGATGAGGACGGTGATATTGGTGGTCGCGGTCGCACCTGGCGAGCAGCGGGCCACGTGGTCCCACACGCCGCCCGGCTTGCAGTGCATGTTGGTGACGGTCCCGCGGTAGTTGGGCGAGCGGCACGTCGGCTCGACCGTGGTGGCCGGGTACACTAGCGCGCCGCACGGCTCCGACCGCTGCGCGTTGCCGCTGCGCGTCACACAGTTGTACTCGACGCTCGGGTGCGGCTCCAGCGTGCAGAAGCCTGCGAGACGGGGAGCGATTAAACATCCGATACAATGTTAGGTTAGGTTAGGTTAGGTTGGGGAGCGTTCGTTAAACATCTGATACAGTGTCAAGCAGAGATTAGAAACAGTGTATACGGTTGTTTTATGCGTTCCATTTCACATTCAAACGCCCTCGGTTTAAAACGGTTGTTTAATACCAACCGCAGTTTAAATCACTGAGTGCGAGTGTCGAAGAAATAATAAGAGAGGGAAGATGATACGGGTATACTCATCTTAGTCCAATCAGACCAAAAAAGAGAGACATATACAATAATTTGTCTCTGTTTTTTCTGTTATTTTGTAATATTGTGTTATATATATATATATCTGCCGTGAAGCAGTTGTTTCAACTGTGTTTCGGTCCGACGGGTGTGGTTGCCAGTCCACTTGCATACTAGAGGCGACCATCTTAGTCCTCAAGAGTAGCAACGCATCTGTGACCGACTTCTGATAGGATAACTACTAACAATTACTAACTGCACCTACTAACACATACTAACTGGGCTAATATCACTAACAGTCCCATTCCTGCAGACCTGTTACTAAAGAATACTCACCAACTAATTCTTATTAACACCTATACTAACTGAATTCACCCTAACAGTCCCTACAGCCCTGTTGGGAGTCGGTTACAGATGTCCATGGGCGGCAGCGGCCACTATTGACTGCTGTCTGCTCGTTTGCTACTCTATTCTAATAAAAAAAACCAGAATGGAACAGTGACCTCCTACATCTTGCGCCGCGCCCGCCGCGGAACCCGACCGCATCCCACAATGTTAAGGTAAATGAGATTCGTGTACGTTCAGCCATTAATTTTACGTGTAAAACGAGTTCCAGCCGTGTACGGACGATTTTAGGGTTGGAAAATTATTTTTTCGGGAATTTCAGTAGCAAAACATTGAGAAAATCATTTGAAATTCATTAACCGCTACATCCTACCGCACCCTAGCGGTTGTTAGTAGAATAAGCTGCATTTAGGTCTAAGAGATGGCCTCAAGAGCAGCATTGCACCTGAGTCTAATATGGGATAGCCTAAATAGTATCTATTAATGTATCTATATACTAGTGAATCTATTATAGTACAGACACGCTTAGATTGAGTTAACAGGTCGTTGGGAAAGTGAAGTTTGAAAATAATTCTTTGTTTTCACATCCTTACAATTCTAACCGGTGCTGGTGGTATTGATATTTGAAATGTGAAAAAGTTACAGTATAGTAAAAATTGTAACACATTGCGAATACTAAAACGCTTAGGTCGGCAACAGTTCTATAGACTGCACAGAACATAATAAAACATGCGGGGCATGTGTCACTCGTTAGTATGTAATCCAACGAAGGTTGTTCAATACTTAACCCCGCGCGTTGCCCTTCGCTCACACCCGCGCCGCGCACGTAAAGCCTATTGTTTTTGAAGAGTCACATACAAGCTTCTATTTAATAAATTTATACGTTACGTAAAAATATCTTATACGTATAATTTTGTGGAAATAAAAGAAGCTGAAAAGCGAGGTACAAAAACGCACCAAAAAACTTTTTTTATTATTTGCTTAAATCATTTCAATCAAGTACATATGCAATATTAAAACGAGCTTCCAATGGTTGATTGTGGTTGAGAAATTCTCGTCTAAATTCTTTTGGTGAAGTAAATGGCATGGAAGAGATAGGGTTACGGCAGATAGGGTTCTTCGTATCGCTATTAAGATCGGATAACTTCGTGACAGAGCGCCAAACTTCGTTAATGTTTGACAACTCTTTAAAAGTTTTCGGAAATTGTCATCAGCAAAGTCCTGCACTTTTCCACAGTTAGTGACACAGATAATAGATAGTTTCATTTTTGTAATATAATGTAAAGAATCAGCGATAGCCTAGTGGTTTAAATTGCATAGTGGATCTGGCACGCAACTGTTACTTGATAATTTTCTGGATTTGATCATTTTCGAGTTACGTTTTCCTTTTGAAAGGTGCCCGTAGAATCCCCAAAAACACCCGTACCTATTATAAATACATAACACAATTTGAACGGGAAGTAATTAAAAATACATAACCTAACCGACGTACCAACACAACCGAAGTAATTTCAATAAAGCCACAGATAAAACCTCTGTTGACGACGTTTTGTTCGCGCATGAAGCGAGCCGAGTTAAATTCTCATGCATTATTTAAGTTGTACTGAACGCGTCGTCAAGGAGATTTCCAGATTTACGGACCATAAAACCTCCGCAAAGTAAGTCAAGCAGCCATTTTATTGTACGCGGGCTTTACTTTCTTTCGGCACAGCTTTAAATTTAACTCCTTTAATGTGCTACGAAACATGAACATCTTATATGTGGCATTCTATGGACTATTAAATATGGGACAACTCTCCACCGTTACCTCGCATATCACCCACAAACCAACTGTTATCAAAACAATTTGTGTTTCGGTCTGCTGTGTGCGGACTGGTACTAACACAGCATTGAGATTAAGTTATATTACATAAATCAGTGATAGTCTAGTGGTTTGAAATTCAATTTTCCACTCCGGTGATTCAGGTTCAAACCTTGTCATGTACCTAGGACCTTGCAATATGCAATGCGTTTTATGTACATTTGTTAAAAATGAAAAAGAGTTAAGATAAATTATCATGAATGATAAATGAAAAATATGCATTATCTGAAAATGTTAGTGTGCGTTGTAATAAAATACTTAAATAAATATTTTCTTTACTAACAACTCCGCGTCTGTATAAACACCATTTCCTTTCTCTTGTACTGTCAAAATATATAAGGGTCATCGACCTCTTATTGTTTGATTTATCTTCCTCTTCGCTGCGTACAAAAATATCTAGCTTTTCTCAAAACGGTATGTGCAGAGAAACAAAGTCAAATATTGTGTGAGTTTATGCAAAAATATATTGCAAGCGTATTGATTTGAATTTAGGCATCCTACATCGAGGTCTGCGGTACAATTCTGGTAACTCCGATTTTACACAAATCATGTGCTTTCTCAGATTAAATGTCACTCGCTAATCTGAATACTATCATTTAGGTACTGACCTGACGGGGAGTTGAGTCTCCGAAACATGCATTGTTACATAGTCTAATTGCTCATTGTCCCATTTAAATCAGTGTTACAGTTTCTAAAACCACTGTAAAAAATGTACTCATAAATCTGCCCCAGACCGTTAAGGCAATGTTAATACGGCTTTATCTGTAGCAATTTACACAGCAATTTAATGTTCTACCCTTTTATTATTGCACCGTTACACGGGTCTGCTCTCACAAGAAGAATAAGCTACGTAATGAATCCAGATGATAACATCGCAACAACTAGCCATTCGATGTGCAAAATTTATACAAAAGGGGCCAACAAGCAGGGGAGACTCTAATTGCAAGGTTTGTTTACAATATTACCTAAGAAGCCAATAAATAAAAGGATGTCACTAGGGCTAACCGCTCCGTCTCGAGTGTTACAAATAAACGCTTGACCTAATTGACCTTTTCTGTACGCTTACAAATGCTTTCTTAAGAGTATTGCTACTGCTATCGAATTTTAATACATTATAAGTGTGTCGTGTGTTTGTTCGAGAACCCTTTCGATAATATCCCAAGACTACGAGTACTCTTTACTATCTGTATCATTGTTATGTGAAGCCACTCTTTTTAAACGAGTAAGCAGAAGTCAAGAACGGCCATCTTATGTCGTGAACTTTTGCAACTACCCTCTGATATGACTATTTATAGGAAGGCACTGGTGTGATTGAGGGAGAATAGTGTTAATATAAATGTCAGTTGGTGATCATTTGCAACACTGTAGGTAGACTGTAGGTAGAACTGATAGTAACATTACATAACAGTTAGTATATTTAGTATAGATACAGTAGTATCACATAGTATCGTCCTATTAGAGGTTGGTCACAAATTTATCTATCTACAGCGCAAAAGTAAAGAGACTTTATATAAAGTAACAAAGCAAAAGCAACTTTCAAAGTTTGCAATTTTGTACTGTTAGTGACCGATCGTTTTGTGACTTCGTACAAAGGTTGACTACGGGACTTTGTTACTTTGTTATATTCTTACCCTCTCAATCATGAGCGATCGTGGGGGTGTGACGTGCGAAAATACGGACATAGGGACAACAGATTTGTATTCGTTATATGGATATTTCAAATGACACACATACAATATAGGTATATATAGAAACATTTATAAGAATTACTAATGTGATAAAATAAAGAAATTGAATGACAAATTATCTTACAAAATTGATTAGATTATTTATCATCCCTAACTTGATTACTGTTTCATTTGCGGAAATGAGTTTGGTATTAGATTAGATTAAGGATTATACACGATAAAGAACATTTAACTTTAAGGCATTCAGATTTCCTCACAAATTTTCTTCCATCGTTATAACGCGCAATATTAAAATTTGATCATAAAAACAAGGAACAAAATTACTTGTTTCCTATAAATATCTCCATTATTCTCAAAATTTCTTCCAAGTTTGATTCTCCTAATTATTTGTGTTCTGTGTGTGTTCCATTATTTCCTTTCAACCGTCACTTCGATCACGCACTCCAAATCAAATCCACTTTGTCACAATCCTCTCGTATTTTCTATGGCCCTTCTTTATGTATTTCCTGCTTCCGTGATCAATTCTGCGAAAAAAACACCCTTTTTTACACATCCTCAGATCTGAATCTTGCAACGCGCATCATTCTATTAGTTCGGAATGCGATACCCGCGTGCCAGATAAGTCTTCAGCCAGTAAGAAAACGGTCCAATTTCCCTCCTAACGATATCAAAGGCAGGCCTCGTGCATGCAACTTTTCGGTACTTCCCGTCATATTTACGGTATCCAATCAAAGTTTTCCAATACAGTACCATTTTCTTGCGAAGTTTCTGGCACGCGGAGTAAAAGGGTTAGTTCTTAGCTTTGATCGAATGAAGTTTGTTTGTTTGTATAAATGTTTGAAAGTGCCTGATGCCCTTCACGTGACTTTGTTTCTTTTGCTGTAAAAAAACGTGATTTTACGTTTTTAAATCATCGTAACATGTAAAGTTATAATAGATATATTGAGACATTAGCTCTTTTATTTATCACTGAGATAAGTCGATCCCGCTTTGAAAATGACCGATAATGTGTGCATTTAAACGTCCATCAATATTATTAGTACTATAATTATTGTACGTATTTTTCAATTAAGGTATATCAAATTGAAATCACTATAAGAAAGGCTGCGATTTACAAAAGTTCCAATAGCACAATCTCACTCATAAACCGTCCAAATTGTCTATAATTAAACAACTTGAAGGCATTTTACATAACTTAAGGCATCGCTTCCAATAATTTTGTATTCATTATTCAAAGAGATTGCTTTAAATTGGTATACAAATAGAACAATAAATTCATCAATTCCAAAGCGTGTTTAATAAATACGTTTTCTCAAACGTCCCTTGCACTATTCTCCCAGTTAAATATTACCGCAGTGCGAATTGCTCGTTTCGGTGTTTAAATAAGTAATTCCGAGTATTAGCTGTTAGCTCAGAAACAGTTTAATTTAGCCGACACTGACTAATGCTGGCATCAAACAAATATATATCTACGCTGCCCGGTAACAGGTAAAACAAAAGAGTAAAGCCTTAAACATTATGGTAACACGCTTAAACGTTTTACAGCTATTTGTTACGTTTACTTCATTTCGGTGTTTCTACTGAAATATTGTAACCGGAAGTGATGTAAAGGACATAAAGATATGACAATATGTAATTCTGGTTAAGCTTTTCAACGCGGTTTAAGTCTTCGACACTCGTAACGGCAAAAACTGGTATGCATTTCAGTTGTATTGAAACAATATTACAACTACACTACGCCTAATTTACTACACACAAAATACCTAGAAATATTACCTAATTTATCCGTGTCGTACCTAATCGTCATTATTTACGAACACATATGTCACTATGGTCGTATACCGTTAGGGGTGGAAGAATGTTTAACTAAACGCTATAGCTATATAATTAATGTCATATGCGTACAAACTTTCGTGAGTGTATATAAAATCAACACAATTATCTGCAATTCTCGAATACCTGTACAAATGCGACATCGAAATCCGGGAAGACAATTGGACTGGAGAACACGGCAAATAATGAAATTGAGGATGTTCAATTAACGTTAATTGAGTTTCAAGGAGGCATTATATCGTTTAATTGTCCTACCTTTATACATAATTGTGAAATCAACGTAAAACGCTACGACTCTCCCTGCTCCGTATAATTGATAATTAATTATTACGTTTCTAATGAGCACAGAATTAATTACGCTTTTTACATAGTAGGAAAAAATTAACCGCAGGTTTGTTCCAACATTTAATTAACCCAGATTTTGCAGTAGTGATCGGGGAGTTGTGGTTGCAGCCTTCCACTGTGAGGGTCGGCAGTTCAAATCGCTTATTATTCGTTAACGCTGAAAGAAAAGAATTTCACAAAACCGTAACAATTCAGAGACTGCCATAATGTTAAGTATACAACACAACAACCTTGTACAACTCTTCAAAGCCCATGTATCTGTGTCATGTACATAAAAAAAATGCACGATGATAATTTAGTTAATTAAGAAAGTTATCAGATGGATCTTAAATAGATGTTAAAACATTACGCGTTTATAGTATGTAGCCGACGAATAGTTTTGGACAGCAAACGGGACCATTGTGAGATTATCTCAGCAAAATCACATTATGGCATTGTCAATTACCAGCTGAGTTAAAGTAGGTACTCTATACGTTTATATACATATTTGGCCTATTTCAATCATATGCACGCGGAAATGTAGTATGGCGCCTACAACAACAATAATTTGATGCAAACAAATGAAATGTAAATTGTGCCCTCACAATTCACAAAATTCTTGTTGTCCTTTTTTAACGGAAACATACGGCATAGATAAAACAATAAATTTTTACAGCCCGCACACAGAACCTGACTCAAACATATTTTATGTACACAGTTAGAACATTCGTTACGTGGGGCCATTGCCATCTATCTGTGCCATAATATCGCCACTACACCACTAACATTACTCAGTCCAAACCGGTTATATTCAGTTTAAGCCGGTTAGGTCCGTTATGGTCCGGTTGGTACCAGTTATAGCTGGTGCAATTTACAATCTAGTCCTTGCTACTGTACAAGAATGAGAACAATCAATATTACAATGACAATGTGCTCGTTTGTAGCTTTCATTTATGTCTTACTATTTATTTTATTTCCAATTACATTAGTTAAGCTTTAAAATATGTTAAATAAGTATTAAAAAGGTGAAGTCTATTAACTATTGTACCAATCAAGAGTGTAATAATATTTTCTGTGTATTTATTAATATTTACAATCACGAAAATAATAAAAACAATAAACATGTTTTAATACATCCTGTATATTATCAATAATAAGGACATAAACCTGTTGTTTTCAATAATAAAGTTCGTAAATTTTAGTGCGCCACGTGATGCCGTAAGTATTCGTAATTAACATTCGTAACATACAATGGGTTTATTTCAAATCGTAAACATCTAATTATAGGACATGACACAAAAACAAGCTGGAGACACTTAACGAGTTCCTAGCTAAGGAGAAATTTCATTACACGAAGGAAATATATTTATGGCTGTCATCCTAATCCTAAGTTATATGACTACTTCGGAAAATACTAAGATTTATGTTCAGTGCGTAATATCTGAGCGAATTAACATAGAGGGCTTACACGGAGCCGGTCACCGACTTGTTTTGAATTACTTTCTAATTATAAACGCGTTGGTTTTGCCTTTGATAATGTTAAATTGTTAATTTCAGCGACTTCAGGTGTTAGATCGGCATTAGAATGGGTGACCGGTAGAGCCGATAGAGTCAAATGATCACACGTCCCAGCTGGCTGTGTTTTGTCAACATCAGTCCGCTGTCAGCTGTTTACAAATTTAAGTATAATAAAGAAGGTTGGAGCCATCATAATAATATTTAGCATTTACGAATAATTGAAGGAATGAAGGGATTATTTCCTATAACAACGAACTCTACCAAACGTTTCTACAATCGTATTTTGATACAATTTTGCGTATTTTGATGTCAGTTGCACATAAATCGTGGACGTCGCAAAGTGCAGTGAACCAGTGCCGGTACCTTGCCCAATTGCTTTGCAATACAGTGACTCTACATAAATCTTGATAACACTTGAACTGGCTCGGAGATAAATCATATATCGCGGCGAGAGCATTCATCACGACCAGTTTGAGAAACGGTCTACCGACTCTACCTGAGCTCGTGAGCGCTTTATTGCATTTTAGAAACAAAATGCATTTTTTCTTTCAAATGTTAACTTTATATACACGCCTTAGTTTTTGATATAACTAAAAGATCACATTTCAATATTAACAATTTTGGTAATTTTTTTTATCTAAATTAGTATTTCAGATAAATTAGATACGGTCAATATTTTTGGCATTTTATCATTACGGTACCTTAATTTTAGAACTAAATTAAAAATATTACGAGTTTACAAGACAAAAATTATCACTGTGGTACTTGCTAATCATATATCACAAAACACAATAGAATAACTTTTGGTCGTAAATAAATATGGCGCTTAAATGGTACGGAGGTAATAATCATTTCGCGGGAGGACAGCATTCGTTATGGTCTATTTGAATGATGACGTTGTCTTTGGACTCCATCTGATATATAGAGAATTGAGAATTACAATGTTTGATAATATGAGTAAGTGTATATAATAAACTAGACTTATTATCATTGTAAATTATGGATAAAAAAAGAAATTTTCAGAAATTTTGATTTGAAAATTGTTGAATAGTCACTTGTTTTGAAATAAAATGCTTGGTATGATTTTATTAAATACATTATAGCGAAACTGAAAAAGGAATAAAATGTATTTTTCATTCCTCGAGCGAATTTATCACATTACTATGCGGCTGTCGAGCATTTACCTACGAGCTGTAGCACTGCGCTACGTTGTAGCAAACGTAGCGACGTGTCGTAGCACTTGACATACTTTTTATTTTAACGTCCATTATCTCACTTGTTCCACGCCATTGTTCTATATTTTTATTGTCTCCACTGTCAGGTTGTTTGCAAGTCGTGGCTGTTCAGTATAATTTTGAAGACCCTTGATGTAGAGATTCAAAACGAAAACATCTCAAAGTTCAACTAATTTAAATAAACCGTTTCTGGTTTTAGTTCTATAATATCACAACCAATTTTACATTAAATATATTCTACGCTGGACGTCGATTTCAAGATACCTGATCCAATATTCAACAGAGCTGACAAGTGACTCGTAGGCATGACAAATAATAGGCCAAATTAATTGACCTCCGTGTTTAAACAACAATGATATCTGTAATGTAGTTAATTACTTTATATTGCATAGTAATTTTAATTATTCTATTCACTCACACGCCTAATCCTTCGCAAATAGTCAACCAGTTTTGGAAATTACAAAGGAACAGCGTTTGCTTGCAAAGTTTGTTTTTAATGTCTGTTTTTGGATCTTTAATATTATTTAAGTAATCTACAGTACTATACTACATACAAGGCTTCCGCATTGGCGAACATACTCTTACGTACAAGTCGATGATTAAAAGAAATAATTTCAAAATGTAAGATCATAAAATTTTTAATGATACCATACACATTTCAAGTTTTAATCTTATAACTTTTAACAATATAAAGAAAAAATATTACTAATAAAAGCATATCATTGAAAATCAACACAAGAGCAGTGCATTGTGCTGGAGGCCTCCAGCAATTAAATCAAGAAACAGGACATTTAATGTTTTTGTTTGTTTGTATTTTCAATTAAATTATTTTTTATTTTTATTTTTTCTCTATACTGTTTGTATGTTTTATGTTGGGGCAAACAAAGCTCGCGAATTAACGATTTTCTTTTTTTCCTTCTTTTTCCTTTAAAGTTAGTTAATAAAAAATAACGAATACAATAACATTAACACTTGAAAAATGTACATCTGACCGCGTTTTATACGGTCGTATATTGCGTGTAGGTGGAACATGTCCGCCCCGACACTCAGCGCAACTGACAAGTGGTCGTTCGCGGAATGATGGATGCTCTCACCGCGCGAATTGATTGACCCCCGCGTTGCGGTTCAAATGATTTACGTACGGTTATTGTGTGGCTATTGGAAATGCGTAATAAAAATTTATATATGTAGATTAACCCTCTTCGGTTTTTGAACGTATTCGAGCTGTTTTAAACAGACATTGTTCAATTAACGAATTGTTTTTCTTTAAGGGACTTTTATACTTGACTAATTGGATTATATTGAGCTCAAAAATACTTTACATTGTAATTACGTACAAGTGCCATAAATATTAAAAACCTTTAAGCTGAAAAACTTATTAAAAATGTTGTAACAAAATATGTAATTAAAACAATAAAATTCGTAAAGGAATCGGATATAGTAGCGTCGCTTAAATGATAAATTAAGGCCGTGCATAGTAAGCCGCGTCGAAAAGATAAATGTTCCCCAAACTGTCTAGTTTTTCCAAAACTCTCTCGGTTTTTTCGAACTCCCTTGAATAGAGCGGTGCTTAACCCGGTGATAAATGCACGGCTATGGAAACTTAATCCAATGAAAACCAAGACGGCTTCAATTATGCTTATTCGGGAAGTATTTAGTTTTTTTTTGCAGCTTTCAGTTTGTAGGCAAACACAAAAAGTGATTGGAAAATAAGTCATGTTTTTGGTTTAGATATTTTTTTTTATGTAAACAATTCCTAACACAAAACATATAGCATATATGTATATACTCTATCTATAGATGAATTATCAACGTACGTAATATGGTAGATAAGTAACTTAGTACCAATAACAATAAAACAAAGTAATCCCATAATTTCGATTTTCGGATTAAGGAGAATTGTATGTACTCGTAATACCCTTTGCGTCGTATTTTTTATACAGATTCAGTACAATACCGAACAAAACAGTACATCAACTGTTTTTTAGCAGAAGTACAGCAATATTAGTACGAGTAGTATAATGTCAGATCTTTACCACGATTTTACAAGCCAAATGTTATGGGCGCAACTTGCTATACCTTACACGATAAAACTACCATATAAACAGCCTCTGTTGATCAATAGATTTGAGTTCCTATGAAAATAAAAATAACTCAAGAAACTACGTGAAAACAGCTTAGACCCTAAGCAAGGTTGTTGAAACACGATCTACATAGAACTCATCTCGTAAAATATCTGAGTAATATTTCATCCGGGGTGATGTATAGGCTCATTTAAAAAACTGATGTTTTGGCAGCCCTGCGTAATTATAGATGAGTACCTGGGAAGGGTAAAGAAGGGTGAAGGGGTAAGATATGAGGCAGATTATTTCTCCGCCTTAACGCTTGTTATGTTACTTAGTAAAGCGTCGTGTTAAAGATAAAATGGATTAATAACTGTTCCACGGTTTGTTGAATATTCACATGAAAAGGTAGATCCGGCACTACGTTAAGATAAAACCGCGAACTTAACAAGGCCCCTTTCAAAATAACTTCAATAGATGAGCATGATAATATTCATTAAACAAGAAGACGCGAAAAATCTTTTACAGAACCGCGGTTGACGGAAAAGTCCGTTGCAAAGTCCAGTGATTTCTGTTTTCAAGTTAATCATGACACTAAGAATTCTAGTACCTACAGGATCATTTTGTTGTGTTGTTCGACCTTTTTATGGTCCACTGCTGAAACGGGACTACTCTCACAGTGAGAGGGATTTAGGCCGTAGTCTACCACGCGGGCTTAATGCAGATTGGTAGACTTACGAGTACACACCTCAGGAAATATTATATACGTATAACATCTCCAAGGTGTGCAGGTATACTCACGATGTTTTCTGTCACCGTTATAGCAAGTGACATTTAAGTTTTAGTCATAAAACGCACGTAATAAGTCAGAAGCCAAGATCGAACCCAGACTTCCCGAGTGGAAGGCTGAATTTCAAACCACTAGGCTGCTATACAGGGCCATTACTGCAAAATTATTTTTGTAAATTTTTGCCTTGTTTAAAACTCTTGCGATTATTTTCTAATGCAGATTATCTCACTTGTATGTTTTGTTAGTCAAGCACTGTCTTAGGTCTAAGATGTATTATATTTTATCCTCATCTAGATACATATAAATGTACGCAATATATGCACAAATATATGTCTTACTTATCTTTTTCTGAGCCTAACCTAATCCCGATTCATTTAGGGTCGGTTCTCGTCGTCATTTTTCGTCCGTCGGTCCAACTCAACCTCCGACCCGTGTTATAATACATATACATATAATTAGTATGAGTCTTGCTATACGTTATGTGAAACCTCTTTGTCAGAAATTATTACAAAATTGATTGTGACTGTCTTTATGTATTTAAAATAAGTGAATTCTAAACAATCAATCAATAGTTAAAATTTCAGTAACGATACTTAAGAATTCAAAGGAATTTTTTAGTCCACAAATTTTATGTGAATATCATGAAAAATTTTATTTTTACCTGCCGGCTTTCACTCGCGAGAGAAATAAGCAATTATTTTATCCCATTTTCTGTGACGGTAAAACTAACAAACCTCGGTAATTACCATACGAAGCTGTCCTTCAGTGATGACCGACGTTGACTTGTGTAATAAGGAAACAGATTTGAATCGTACAACTCAGTGAATAAGATCCACTTTACCATGAGGTTAGATACAAGCAATGAAGAGGTTCAATGCAAGCAAAAGGTCTCGACGGATCGTTGAGCGTTGCTTAACATCTCCACGTTCTCCGCGGCTCTCGGTCACTCTCGGTAACTCTCGGTGACTCTCGGTGGCTCTCGGTGGCTTAGTGTCTCTCGGTAGCGCTCTAGGTGATCTAACAGTAGCTCGTTAGAGGTTAGAGGGCGGAACAAAGCACTCAGTGGCTACAATTCTACTTTGAAAATGTATAATTCTATTCGTGTCTACTAAAGTCATAGTTGCTTGGAGTTGAAGGTATTGTGACAACATTTGCATTGCTATGCACGTGGGATATAAAAACGCCTTGAAAATTCAAAGACAATCTGTTAAAATGATAATATCGCATTTGTTTGTTTATAATTTATCACAAAAAGTATAAATACGACATGTACTCACAAAGACATAAACTGAATAATAAAAAGTATTGATATCAGAAATATCTCCGCTTCAGGAATATAAGCTATGATGATCCTCGCGTCCCCTAAATACACAGCGAAGAGTTTCGTTCGCATAAAATAACTCAGCAACAAGGACACTTCTTAAATACATAAGGAAAACATAAAAAAAATATCTAAAGAAAAGAAATCGTTGGCCCGCGTGAAAATAAAATCATTGGGAAGCGGGAAAAACTAATAAATATCTGTATCGCAAGTTTATTTGTCTGAGTGTACTCGTACATAAATTTTATATCTTAGTTTTTAACCCTGCATTGTTCCACTGCACACGAGTACTCGTATTATCTTATTACGTATAAGTTTTAAGGCCTTAGTTGAGTTAGTTTAGTTTTCTTAGTTTTTCGCGGGCCAAATGCGAATAGGCAGACTACACCTATCAAATAGCTCGAAGATCTGTTAAGTGTACTGGTTTCCTCGCAGTATTTTCTTTTATTACTTACAGTGAGTGATATGTAGTTTGTAATTCATAAAACACACGTAACTATTAAAAGCTAGAGGTGCATGCTACGATTTGAGTCCAAACTAAAATTGCATAGTGCTTAAATTTTAAAACTTTATTTAACTAAAATAAATCTTTAAGGTTTAAAAAAGTTGAAAAGATAAGGGAAATAAGTGACAGTAGCTATTAAAATACTCTTCCTCATTTTAAATACATCCGATAAACAAGTGACAGTTTCGAATGCATCCCATCGACTCGATTTCAACGGCGATGAAACGGAAACTATTAGATAACACGAAACTGCTATCAAACGAAACGATTCGATAAAACGTACTTCTCTATCGGATCTCCACTCGAAATCCGACTATTACTCACCGAGAGCTCGTTCGTTTGCGCGAATAATCATTTATTTCTCGTCGCTTAAACGGAACAGTTCACGGAACGCCGGGTTAAAGAATAATTTGTAAATTATTCAGTTATTGCATAGAGTCTTTTTACCTCGAAGAAAACTTATAGCTATACACTACGAAGAAAATTTAAATGCATAAAATTAGATTACAATGTGTAAAATTTACACACTTCTTATAATATTATTGCTCCTACGAATGCTTATGTAATAATGTTTTTTGATTATTGTGACCAGTTGAAATCTTAAGCCATCACGCTTGCAAAACCATTGACAGCTATGACCGTATAGAAATGACTCAAATCTAAAGGAGATAAAACCATTCAGCAGTTGCTTATTACATGTACGCATATTTTAAATCTTTTCTACACCGGAATAATAAGGATATATAAAACAAAAATGATAGCAATAACAAAAGAAAGCCGACAGAGCAAAAGATAAAAAAGTTGAGCCATTACCTTTGTCAGTTTTTAAAGCTACACTGTAATGTCTGACGTCAGTTTGTGCGGTGTCCGGGGAATAACTGTCATTTACATTGTTTGGAAATATTGTCGCTTCCCTCCCCGGGGATGGCGACAATGTTTTCAAGTATATAGTTCCGCTGAAGTTTTACTACAATAGGTGTTTACATTTTCTCCGTACGATGGCTTTTAGTAATAGATCTGGCTGGACATCAACTCCTTCATTATCACCATCCAAGTATTAGCCCACTGCTGGGAAATGCCGCCCACAATGAGCGCTCTTCTGGCTGTCTTAAGTTGTCGTATGCTAGAGCGATATTCTTCGACAATATTTTAAAACAGACTTTGGATGTTTATAATGGAATATATTTAATGTCGCCGATTTTAGTCGTGTCTTCAGTGAATGTAATAAGTCTCATACACATATGGTTTGTGTATGAAAATATACAAGCGCCTTCACTCCGTTCCAATCAATGAATAATGTCATGATTTCATAAAGTATTCAATCTAATAATAACAGACGTGATATTTAATTTATCTTTAACATTTTAGGATGACTATATTTATCTACACAAATGTGGTGCATAAATATGAAATATGACGTAACAATTTCTGATTACACATGCAAACGAAATTAACATGTGCTTGACGAATACTCGACGGGTTTACAAACATCAGCTTTAAGTGCAATTTCCTTTGTAGCGGATATTGATATTTAATTATGTGAGCATTATACAGGCAATTTCGTACTGAGAGCGCTCGATAGCGTGTTGTGGTCAACAGTTATTTGTACCGTGAAATCATTATGATTTTCCTGTTCCCAACTAATTCGTGGCGTGCGCAATATTTCTTTTCCTTCCATCCCTCCCTATTAGCCCCCATTTCGACATTCGCCCCGGTCTCATTAATATTATGTTTGTTGCAATTCGACCGCGTTCCTCTTGCTATTCTTCGCCTTTAATAGCTCTATTTATAACTGTATGTTGTTATGCCTTTATTAAATTTTTAATAAGTGATGAGCCAATTACAGGCCAAAATGGCGTCCATTTCTGGAGGCCTACGTCATGCAGAGGACAGATACATACTGATGAAGATGAAGATGATGAGGAAAAATTTAACGATTGAAGGGTTCAAACAAACTTTGTAATTTGAATACTAACTGTTCAAATATTAAGTAACTAGCGGCCCGCCCCGGTTTCGCATGGGTATAAAACAGTATTTCTTCACTATTTAATGGATGTAGGAGCTAAAAAAATGGAGTACCTTCTCCCGTTTTCCCAACATTTCCCTTCACTGCTCTGCTCCTATTAATTGTAACGTGATGAAAAGTATACTACATATAACAATAATTGTACCAAGTTTCGTTAAAAGCCTTCGAGTAGTTTTTGTTTCTATAACGGTTATACAGACAGACAGAATTTACCTCTCTACAGATTTATTATAAGTATAGATAATAATAATCAGGACTGCTATTATGCTATTAAAACACATATAAAAACTTAATAACATACAACATAACATTTCAAGAATATGTATGCTACTCACGTGCGGAATAAATCAAATTGCC
>DWGJ01002154.1:0-16757 GCA_018246895.1 Aspitha aspitha aspitha | reverse complement strand
AACAAACAAATGTGCTCATCACACAAATGTTTGTCCTGGGTGGCAATCGAACCCACGACCTCCGGTTTTGCAGTCAGAGTCTCTAACCACTCGACTAAGAGGCCAGTCAATCCATGTGAGTACATTACGTAGTAGCATGTCATGTGTGAAGCGCGTCAATGGACGGCGTTAATCTTGTTATTGCACATCTATCCGCTCATTGTTCAGTCGGCCCGGCGCTCCATTTATCCCGGGGCTCGGCCCGAAGCGGCCGCGGATTGCCACACGCAAATACCGATTAACATTCGGGGACACCGAGAATGAGGACCGCTTCGAACCGCGCCAAAAACGCATCGCGTTTTCATTGCTGTTTCAGAACGAACTAATGTTTGTGGATTCGGTTCCGAGTTACAGATTGTTAAGGATTTTAAAAATTTGAAAAGGCCAAACTCGCCAAACGAAGATTGGTGAAAATTTCAAGGTGTAGATCATTGTTAAATGAAGGTCAACTCTCTAGAGCGTTGGGGAAATAATGAATTAACGACGATCAAGGTTGGTTACTTCGATAAGTCGAGCAACAAAAGAGGTTTTTCGATTACGGCCGGAGAAATCGTAGAATTCTGTTTTCATTTAACTGTTGTTTGAAATAAAAGTTTTGACCTTGAACTTGACCTTTTGAGTATGAGTTCTGATTGAGGTTTTCAAAAGGCCTGTATAAAGTTCAATTACAAACGGAATAAACCAATTGCAATACTTTGAATTAGCAGCTGGCGATTGAAACGATCTCGATCCACTTTTTGTTTACTTATATTTAATGATGACCTTACTGGCTTGCAATACTGCACCAGACATATCCCGATAAATATGAGTAAAAAATATAAAATAAATATAAAGTACAGTCGCCGACAGTAATGAAAGTTCATAATACTTGTGCCGTTCGCTCGTAACACCGGACGGCCAGTGCCGACGAAGCGGCGACCGGAATGTGTGTAATGGCACCGAGCGGACGATCCCCTCGAACAATGCTTACGAGAAGAGATTAAATAATCGCGCGATGGCCCGCCGGTTGCATCATTAAATGGATTCGTGCACGCCCCCGCGCTCGCCCATGTAATTGGCGAAATTAGACTAATTATTTTCGTTCCGACTGTACCAATATATTTATGTACATCGAAGTTTTCAACACGCTCGATGACAACTGGTTTAAATTCAAACGTCGATTTCGATTCACCTTCGGATTCCATATTTAAAATTTGAAAATTAGTACCAAAAAGCTCTTTAAGGGCGTTTTTTTCTGTCACGCGGGTTTGCGGGGTTCCGTATATACTTTCCTGTCGCGCTTGCAACACGCACGCGGGTGACAGGAAAAAGCGTGTAAAAAGCACCTAAAACGCACATAAAACACCCGTCAACAGATAAGTCATGAAATATACCGCTCTACTTAAATTATTTCGGAATAGGCCTGCTCACCACTTCAGTGTAGACGTATGGACAACTATCAATTATACTCGTACGATAACATTATTATGAATCAAATTTATCAATAAATACACCAATAACAATTATGATACTACAAGGCAATTATTATGCAACACTCACCCGCTTTGTCAGCGTTGGAGGCCATCACTCGAAAGGTTCCGAAAAGTAGCACAAGCAGCTTCTGGGTGCAGATGGGCAGCGAGAGCAGCAACCTGTCATCGTCATTAGGCAATTATTAATTACTAGCTGTGTCCGCAGCTTCGCACGCGTGGAAATCAATATTTTCCCATTTTTGCAACATTTGTCATTGCCGCTCCACTCCTATTAGTCATAGCATGATGTTCTATAGCCTATAGCTTTCCTCGATAAATGGACTATTCAACACAAAAATAATTTTTTAATTCGAATCAGTAGTTCCTGAGATTAGCGCGCTCAACCACACAAACTCTTCAGCTTTATAATATTACATAGTATAGATTGGCATTATTCTTTTAGGCGAGCTTGCTACATCTTAACTTACCATTAGGCGAGATAGCAGCCAAACGCTTGGCTAAATTATTACAAAAGATAAATTTACAATCAACACGTGATTAATCAAAAAGGTGTTCCATTAAATTCAAAACATTAATTCAAGTGTACAAAACCGGTCTTATCTAGAAATAAATAAAGTTGAGAACATAATTAAAAATGTAATTCATCATAATCTAGATATAAAAATCGATTTAATGCTAATTATCAATTCCATCGACTTTCAGCATACACATACAGATGCAGTATATTGAAAAATAAACGCCGAAGTAATAAAACCCTCGGCACTATGTCTGCGGCTAAGCAGCAGTGTTATCGCCGTTGCGGTTCGAGTGTGGTAAACAAAGCATAGGATTATCCAACATGATATAATAGTACTCAAGGAAACAAACGCAGCTGCGATCCAATTGTCCAGAACTTTTCATTTGCTATTATCAAACAAAAAATATATGTAAGTGTGCTAAATAGTCAGTAAAAATAATATGACAATCCTAAACATAATGTGAATTTAAAATATACGAAACCGTGTATCAAATAATGATTGTTGGTCGGCACGCGCCTTATGCAGAGTTGTCGCCATTCGCTTCCACCAGCATTCATGACCTTTCGTTGTGTAAAATTTTATCAACCTACCCACATCTATTAAAAAGCTGTTAACGAAATATCTATTTTCATCTAATCACAAGTTAAACGTTTAACATGCGATTAAGAACGTTGCAAGAGATAATAAAGATCGTAGACCATAAATTAACGCAATTAGAGAGGTTAGCCGTTTCGATAGTTTGTACTATGGGACATACATAATAATAATAAATAACTGGGGAGAGTTCCACACACGGCTGTATGATCCAATATTAGGCAATTTAATGCCTGTGTTCAGTTGATACATATACATATAAACATACGATATAGTACTTATATAGATATTTTTATTACGCCCAGACAACAAACAAATGTTTGTCCCGGGTGGGAATCGAACCCACAACCTCCAGTGTTGCAGTCAGCGTTTCTAACCACACGACCACGAGGTCAGTCGTACATATATAAACTATTTTCATCGCCCACTAGTAATGTAGTGGTCCTGTACTAATACATCACTGACACGAGAGTTACAGTCTATATAATTCTCTATACGTAAATGAAGCTTTCCGTGATTCACCGACAATATTATTATCGTAACGACCCAATTAGGCAGGAAAATGAAAAGCTAAACCAAACAAAGGGTTATTGCTCCCGTAGAACCATTAGGGCCTGCCCACACCAATATAATATCTACGTAATATTGAAGGAGAAATATTAAATAACAAACAGTGAAGACAACTAGACGCATACAGGTGAAATCCTAAATGATTACCGTAACAGTTATGAAGTTAGAACATTTCATAAATTGCTGGCATGAATAAAAATAGCAACCGAATCCGGTTATATTAAGATGTTACAGTAACCATAAATTAATTCAAACTGAATTAAGTAGTACACATGAGGACTAAAATTAATAATAACACGTCTTGTTCTATAATAATAATAAGCTTCCAATAATAAAACTACATTAATTGCCGACATTTAAAACTGTCAAATGGTTTCTGGAAATTAACTCAATTAATTAAGATAATAATTTGCATATAACAGTGACTTGTCCTGACTTTCATGAAATACTTGTATATAAAAATAGCGGTCGAAAATGCAAATATTCGTGAAAAAAAATCATTTCATATCACTGCGATACTGACTCATGCGGCAATAGGTACGTCAAGTAATAGCAAACTGATTTGTGAATAAATTTAAAACCATTTCAGATAAAAAAATATGCAATTAAAATATGAAAACTCACGAAGCAATATTTAAATCATCTTTAATGTATTATGGAAATGAATTATATTACAAGTCTCTTAAAGATTGTGTACCGTGATAAAAATGGCGAATAAAAAATTAACTGCTGCGTGGGACGATCTACGTCCCGAATGAAAATAAGTCGTCCGCGTAAAATGATTTTAAGTGATAAATATGGTGACATAAACAACTATAAATATTATAAATAATTCTTATACAATTTTAGACGGCGCCGCTGAGGCAATGTCTCAACTATCGATACTATTGTTAAGGCATACTTTACGTTATGCTAATATATGCATTGAAGTTTCTCTACGTAAGGTCAAAATAACATGAAAGTATATACGGTACTTACAAAGACGAAAACCAATTCTTAAAACTTGTGTATATGTCAGTATGTGCCGGCTAATCGCCGGAACGGTTTAACCTATTTATTTTGATGGGACTTTCACTACCAGATGCGCAATATTACAAGGAATAACTTAGCTACTTTTAATATATATGTCGCATTTCATAGAATTCGAATCGGCTGCCGGAGGTAGTATTATAATAAGACTCACACAAGGCCAACGATTCAATGTATTGTGTTTAACACGCTGTTCTATGAAGACGCACCATAACCAAAACAATACGACGATCTTATCTGTACGATAAGCATGAGTGCATCGATTGCCGGCATCGCATCAAAATTCAACTAAGACCCATCTGTAAACAACTATTGTGTGCGATTATAACACGACCACGCCGAGGACGTGACGCGAGAATACCACCCGTTGAGTGCGCTTCAATACATCACAATCTGATCGTTTAAATTAATAATTGGGTATTCTGTAAGAATGAATTGAAAAATTCCGTATGCCTAAGAATTGTTTATCACACGTATTGATTATTTATGATTACACCCGAAAATTGGTTGTTTATTTACTATCATTTTAATATTAATGGAATAAATTAAATATAACTGACATAAAAGTGAAAATTTGATTGTACAGGTATTAGATGTTACAATTATTACCTAAATTAGTACCCAATTGTAAGTTAAAGAAGAATACAAGTTCGAGTAGAGAGGTTCTTAGGAACCGAAATCTGAACGAGTATATAAATCATCATATAATATTGTTGACCGCTTAACGTGGCAAGTAATTTAGTCGAATAATCGGCACGACTAAATTCAAACCGAGTAAACGAACTCGATCCCCCTGTAATAAAGATCATCGAGCATCTAATACTTGTATCATAAAAGTCTTAACTTAATAATTGCAATTTGATACAAATGCAAACCTTTGCAATAGCAATAGCAGATAACAAAGCGCAGAGTTTTAACTTCCTGCTAATGACGTACGGTACGCGATCTCATATATAACCACAAACCGTTGCGCTTCCTAGCTTCTGACGAGGAAACATTAACGTAATGTACTTACTAGGGATGTTAAGAAGCTCTGTAACCGTAACAGAAACTATCGGATATCCGATATAAAAATCTATCCGTAGCCGTAACCGAATCCGATATAAGAGTTTCGGATAATTTCGGAGTTCTTTAGAAATTCCTTATAAATGTAATAGATGGATATTAATCGTAACTATCCGAAACTAACAGATAATCCGTAATAATTTCATATCCGTATCCGAATCCGGTGTTATAATTATTCCTATATCCGTATCCGAAATTTCATATCCACAAGATCCCTAGTACCTACTTGCTACGCTCCGCTTATCTATAGTGGTGCTGTGCTAGATTAACAGCGTTTTTTTTCAAGAAAGAGGAAAAACGACCTTTGGTTTGGAAATTTTACTAAGTTATGTCGGATTTGTACCTACTAAAACTGTTTCGGAGATCTTTCTCTGCGCTGTGTGACAACTCCGGCATCGGTGTACTACGAGGCGTTCTCGTCAGGTTCCTAAAAAGCGGGCGACAAGTCTCATCCCACAGGATTAAATACCTACCCAATTACAAGGTACCTAGCTCTTAATGATTCGTTATCGACTAAAAATGTCAAACCATTACGTTACCGCAAGTGTATTCAAATATAGTGACGGTCGGCACGATTCGACTCAAATTTCCACCGAACGATAAAAATGTAAACGGAAGCAGTAATTGTAATTTCCACAAACATTAGGATAAAGCCAATGCTAATGTATGCAAATTAATCTATTTGATGTAAAAATTATCATGCCGCCGCTACCTGGTATGCGATTGTCGGATACTAACGCTTTGTTTGAGTGGTCCAACATTATTTACATTTAAGTCAAGTTCAGTGACTACATTTGCCTAATATCCGCCCATGAAGGAGGAGAATGGAGAAATGAAGTATTACGTTTATTATAAGAGTTCTTCAATATTCTTGATGAAACGGACTGAGGAATGGAACTGTAATGTTATCAATAGAAATAGACAACCATGTCTCTGACGTAATACCTAAAATTGACTATATTAATGAATGCTGATTAAAGCTCAAAATTACAGTCGATTTTGGAAAATGTTATACTTTTACCATTATATACTTGGTTAACCTTAATTTTGTTCTGATTGAACAGACAAAATGTACTGTGGTAACTAACACTTACAATTAAAATTTAAAACTCATGGACTGACCAAATTGAACATTTGCCCAAGTTGTGACCTAGCATCGCCAGGAATGATTTTTTCGATGAATAAATTTTTTTTGCAAAAATATCCCATATATACATAGTTGCAATACTTTTTAAGTCTGACAGTTGAATATAGATCTTGCCCATCGCTGTGCCAAGTGGAGCATATTCTACCATGCTAGGGGTTTACGGATTGCTACATTGCATTGCAAATTCCTGTATATTGTATTATAAACACAGTTTAAAACTGTCCCCATTCCTAGTCTAAATATTCAGCTTCATGCCCCATTCTTGATGTGGTTTAAATGCTATCAATATGTCTAATAAGGCTGAATTTTTATTATTGCACTTCATTTTATGGAAGATTGTTTTATGAAATAAATCACAAATTATGTAAAATACCTTCTGATAGCATCAACTTGCTGGTCTGCTGGCAGCTCCACTGCAGCAAACAGCTGCATTTCACCCTCCCTTCCAAAGACTCCACCAGGAATTTTTCTATGGGTTAAAAGAATCAATTAAAAATAAAAATCAATGCATGTATTTGATATCTACCATTTGTAAAATATATATATTCAGGTAACATTAATAACAGAAATGTGCAGGGAATTTAATTTTGCATTTTACAAGATACAAATCAGAAAAATTAGTTGTGTCTAATACATAATGTAAAAGAGGAGATTTGTGTGAACATAAGGTACATAAGGTACAGAGTACTTTTTCAGTCACAATCAGAATATGATAGAATATAAAGTAATACAGCTTATGTTTACAAATTATATAAAAAGCTTCTTAAGCAGCAGGTTAAGGCCATCATTATCTATAATATATAAGAAGTCTAAATGGAAAATGGATGGAAAAAAATTGTTAATATTTCATAATATATACTGATGATTAAAGTACCTATTAAATTATATTGTCTAGTTTAGGTATTGTAAACATTTTGTTGTATATCAAATAGACATACCGCAGAAACTTTTTTAATACACTTGCAATAGTGTATACTGAATAGTTGTCCACATTAACAAGTCTACCAGTTTGGAGGAAGTGAATAAGCTTCTTCATGGCACCTTGATGACCAGGTGCGCGAAATACATCACGTCTCAACGGGGCCTCCTTGTTCAGCTTTAATATCAGCACCTAAACATCACATTATCAATCACGACTTATAAAATTAAATACCAAACACTACCACACGGCATGCCACTTACGAGCAGAGGTCCCGGCAAATCGTCCTTACATACTTCGTGCAACGGAACACCAAACTTTACTTTTTCCAGTCTTCTTGGATACGGTAACGAATTAGGATGACCGCAGGACGTTACTACATTACTCAATGTAGCCGCCCGCCTATGCATTCGCCTGGCCCAATTGCTCATTTTACTAACGATTCAACACGGAACAGAACAACGAACTGTTTTCAATGAACCGCAATGGAGGCAAGCATTTTGTAATGTATACCAACTGATTCCTCAATTTACTGCTAACGACTAAATAATTGAGCCAGTCTGTCACTGTAAAAACGAGTATAACATTTTTAATCGAACCACACCTTAATCATTTTTATTACGAATTTTATTTATTAAATTCAACAAGAGACAATGCCTCGACTCTCAAATAAACGAATTAACTTGATAAACATGTACTGTACTCGTTGCTCTTTATAGCAATACTATTTTTTTTTCTTTGCAACTTGGTCGCGAAGCGCGCTGAGTGATGAGGTTGGTTGACTTTTGTCTGTCTCTGTCTACTGTGTAGTGTAGTGTTGTGTACTATTGTCATTTGTCATACATAAATTTTAATTCAAGCCAATCATTCACTTGATTGATATCTTTAAAGCCTCATCCATACAAAGCAATGTATTGTATAAATGTATCAATGTATAGTTAATAGGATATAATACAAAATATTCAATCAATACGATAAAAAATACAAAATAGTAAATAAAAAGTTCCATGTACAAAAGATAAATTAGTTTCATAGAATTTTTTTTTAAGAACTGCAGTATCTTTTAGCAGTACTTAATTGTTGAACGTAATTATTATACAAATGCTGTATAATTGGAAAAGGTGCTGATTCTATTTGACTAATCATTCATATCCATAATCCATTATCCACTGCCATCCACTGGTCCAAATGTATAATATACACTTAATGTACAGAGCTACATATTTTGGTCAACTTTTTCAAAAGTTTCCTGGTAACATTTTCGCGCTTTAAGTCAAGACAAATTAATAAAAATTAACAACGTATTGTTTGGACTTTGGCAAAATAGACCATATATTAATAATAATCTTTAATTTTTAAATTGCAACAACGATTCGATTTTATTCAATTGTTTAAGGTCACTTCAGGTAAGTACTTCCCCTGCTGTCGGATTTACCCAAGTGACCTTTCACAAAAATGCAAGAATTAAATGTAGGATCAACTTGTAATAATAACAAAGTACTTACACAAAAATCAGACAATACATTTCTGATATCGATGTATTAGATTCAAGGAAAATTTTAGAAACCTACAATTAAATCGCTTTAAATGATTAATTTTATTAGTAAAGCGTATATAAACATCTTTAGAAAGCTTTATTTCGTTTTAGGTTTAAAATTTAATGTCATTTTCACATTGAATGAGTTGCAATACTTAAAAGCACTTACAAGTCTTGCAACACCGCTTAGCATACCGGTGTGGCGGTGTGGGCACTGGTTCTTTTTAATAATTGTATGGTTTCAATTTCCTTATAATTCAAAGGACTATACTGTTCATTTCGTCACTGGTCATTAAGTAAACTTAATATTTACTTGTCCCAATAAAATTTCAAATTTCAGTTTGTGTAAAAATGGCTAACTGCGACGATGATTGGGAGGAAAGTGAACCGGTAGTTGTTCCTGAAAGAGCAACAACCCATGCTACTACAACTACGAAAATTTACCGCCCAAGTTCTGGAAGAGGATATTTTAGAGGTGGGCCGAGAGGTCAACATAACGACTCAAATTGGCGAGCGCGGGATGGTAGGAACGCTGACAATCGTCGAAATTTCGTGCATCAAGAGAATGGCAATAAAAAAATCATACAAATCTCATCGCAAATGGTTGGTCGAGTTATAGGCAAGGGTGGGTCAAAAATACGAGATTTAGAATACGAGTCTGAGGCGAAAATTAAAATAGGTGATTCCAGTGGTTCTACAACTGATTTGACATTGTGCGGCAGCGAGGAAGCTGTATCGAAGGTTGCGGAAATGATAAACGAATTGATTGTAGATCGCAAACCGGCGCCAAAGCCGCACGAGACGAGAAATGAAGGAGATATTCCTCCACAATTCTTAAAACAAACCCATGATGGCGTCGAAGTTCTAGACTGGAATAAACTGAACGAATACTATGAAGGACAGCAACAAGAAAGATACAAAAAGCTGCCGCCTATCATAAAAGATTTTTACAAAGAAGATCCTAAAATAAAGGCAATGAGTCCAGAAGAGGTAAAACGTTGGCGACACGCCAACAATGATATACAAGTTAGGAGGACTTTTGATAATAAACCCCATGCTAAACCTATACCAAATCCAGTGCTAACATTTGAGCAAGCATTCCAACACTTTCCTGAGATTTTAGATGAGATATACAAACAGGAATTTACACAACCTTCTCCTATCCAATGCCAAGCTTGGCCGGTTCTGCTCAGTGGGGAGGACTTGATTGGTATAGCACAGACAGGAACAGGTAAAACCCTAGCATTTTTATTGCCAGCACTTATACATATTGATGGGCAGACAATCCCACGTGAGCAGCGGGAAGGACCCACAGTACTTATTCTAGCACCAACAAGGGAGCTTGCACTACAAATTGATAAAGAAGTGTCAAAATATAATTACAAAGGCATAAAGTCAGTTTGTCTTTATGGTGGAGGTGACCGTAAGTCACAAATCAAAGTTGTATCCAAAGGTGTTGATATTGTGATTGCCACACCAGGTAGATTGAATGATTTAGTAATTTCCGGGCATCTACAAGTAATAAGTTTCTCTTACATAGTCTTAGATGAAGCAGACAGAATGTTAGATATGGGGTTTGAGCCACAAATTAGAAAATCATTATATGATGTAAGACCTGACAGGCAGACTGTCATGACGTCAGCCACATGGCCGCAGGGTGTGCGACGTCTAGCAGAAACCTACATGAAAGACCCCATCCAAGTCAATGTTGGTTCATTGGATCTTGCCGCTGTACATACAGTTACTCAAAAAGTGATGTTTGTTGAAGAAGATGGAAAGGAAGAGGCTTTGTTTGAGTTTCTAGCAAACATGGAGGCCACTGATAAAGTCATAATTTTTTGTGGCAGAAAGACTACAGCTACACATATTACTACAGAACTTTGCTTAAAAGGTATTGAATGTCAATCACTGCATGGTGACAGAGATCAGAGTGACCGTGAGGCTGCTTTAGATGAAATGGTTGATGGTACAGTCAATATTCTTGTAGCTACAGATGTGGCGTCGAGGGGCATTGATATTAAGAATCTCACACATGTTGTGAATTTTGACTTTCCCCGTCACATTGAGGAATATGTACATCGAGTTGGAAGAACTGGTAGAGCAGGAAGGACTGGGATTGCTCTGTCCTTTATAACAAGAAAGGACTGGGGTCATGCAAGAGAGCTTATTAACATTTTGGAAGAAGCAAATCAGGAAGTTCCCCAAGAATTGCAACAAATGGCTGAAAGGTTTGAAGCGATGAAAGTTCGAAGAGACCGGGAAGGTGGTGGTGGTGGTGGCAGTAGTTTTAGGGCAAGAGGCAGAGGAAGACCTAGAGGGAGATGGTAGAAACAGACAGTAGTTTCAGGGGTAACCAGATCTCAGTACTGCATTATTTATATATTTCTTTGTATTGCTGACAGCTATTTCATAAGTTTAGAAGATGTGATTCACTAGTTACTTTTTTCTATACATACCATAATGTACTTTACATGGTTAATGTTTTTTTTTATTACTGTCTTGTTGTACTTAAGCTTTGTGTTTTAGACTGCACAGTTGTCAATGTATTACCTTGCCATTAAAAGATGTGAATATTCTGTAATGCACTACTTATCTTTGTATTCATGCAGCAATCCCAGGTAAATTTTTTGTTGCATGTTTTGTTTATTAGTTTGATACGATTAAGCTCCTTGTTAAAAACCAAAATTTGTTTTGAGCTCTTATATGAGAAACAAGCTATTTCTTTTACAATAAAACTTCTACGGAGCTCGAAAAAAATATGTTATCTTTAATTTGAACCTCCTGTCTGTAGAATGGTTGTATGAAAAGAGACATAGTTTATGTGATAATACCTGTATATATTGCATTCTTATAAAGAACAGTATAAATCTGACTGTAAGTTCTTGTTGGTATTTGTTGATTAGGTTCTATTAATAGTACCTACTTGTTTTTACTACTGTCTGTATTATTAGGATATCAAGAGGTCCATATTTTTATGCCTATTTTTCTATAGTGCTATAATAAATTTGGACATCAAAATAAACATTTGTTTTAAGTATATATGTGTTTTTGTGTCACTTATCTAAATATTACTCAACTTATTTTATGAGGTGTTATAAGGCAGTGCATCAAAATTAATACATTACATGTGAAATCTAAATGTGATGTAGGAATTACAGTAAGGTCTTTTTAGTATAACTTAATATTATCTCTTATATTTGTCTAAGCTGTTGGACATTACTTATGATATGATTATAATGCTCCAACATGGAAAAACTATTCTGAATTTCATTACATTTTCCTAGTACCTAACAAATTATATATACATGTATAAATGTTTGCTATATGTTAGCTATTCTATGCTTCCTTTTTAGTTCCGCATGGTAGACATATATGCCCGCTACCGTATCTACTATTATGTTGACTGAGACGAGACTAATGTAAAAACATCTTGGTGACGACAAGGTTTTACAAAGGCCTCCTTAGTCATTGGGTAATAATAGCCATTAAAGTTGCGCTTCTTTTAATATTTCCACGACATAATATTCTGAATGAAACAGAGATTTCATTTTAACAAGGCTGGTTACGTGTAGGTAAATATAGACCAATACCTTATTGCTATTTCTTGCTTGTTTGTTAATTAATTTTGCATGACCTTATGTTTGCACCAAATAAAGACGTTAGGTCTTCATTTCGTGTCAAAACTATAAGGATGGTATTGTCAGTAACATGAATCCAGTTAGCATATGTTAGTATAAATGCAGTTATAGTATCCATGCTCTTAGATCTATCACAGATGTGTTGCGACTCATAAGGACTAAGATTGCCGATATATTAGGACTGATCAGGAATCCATGTCCTTTACACTTCAAAATAGAAGTAGCAATGGTACTTTCCCCGGGCGAACCCAATACATGCTCGAACACTTGCTGCCAATTACATTTTTAATGGTACCATTAAAGGAAATAAAAATAAGCTGTACTTTGAATATTCAAATAATAACATTAATGTCGTTAACTCAAAAAATACATGATTTGATTTATGGAAGCTACTCTTATAATGACTTGATTAATTAAACAAATTATACACATTGTGTGGTAATAAGCATATATTTAGTTTACATACTTTTTTAACCATATAACACCAAAAAGCATAGCCAGAAAACAATCCAAAAGTAGTATATATCATATATATATTTTGTATAACTTATCTTAGCAAATGGAACGATTGGACTATGTCTTTATTAACTTACAATATTATTAGCATATTAATTACACAGACACAATTACATGCTTAATACTACACGAGAGTGCAAAGCTAAAGATCGTGCAAATTTTACGACATCGAGATTTAATAAGAATTTCGAGATAGTTGAAAAATGTTCAGAATCGTATTGATAACGCAAATTCTGTCAGTGTCACAAATCTCCTCCAAATTATCCCTCGTCAACTTTAATGACTGAAACAACAATCGGAAATAAATAACATCAATATAATTACTAAAGTCTATACATATATGTAAAGACGAGAGTGATACAATGGGCTGTTCTGAATGGCTTAGACAATTTCTAGTCGCTTCATCTCTTTGAGAAGTTCCACGCCCATCTTGGCTGGCGAACGAGTGACGATTACGTTGGCCTTTTCGAGAGCTTTGATTTTGTCCATGGCGCCACCTTTACCACCGGAGATGATTGCACCAGCGTGGCCCATCCTCCTGCCGGGCGGGGCGGTCAATCCGGCAATGAACGAAACAACGGGTTTCGCTTTTTGACCCTGTAATATTTACAAAAAATGTACAAGAAGAAACAGAATTTAAATGAAACAAATGTAACTATGATAATCCCAAGTGTGCTAGTAGAAATCAGTCATACAGTCTATTCTATCAGTGGGTAATCTATGTAGGTAAAGATAAAGACAATAATGGTGAACATATGTCAGATTAATTGATTTCGAAAATTCATGTATCACATTTGAACGATTGATAAGATGAATCACATGGTAATCATACATTCGTATTCAATTTCACAATGCAACTAATGATAAAAACAGTGTTTATGACTAACTCATATTTGAGATAAATAAACCAAAACCTCTCGGGGTACTTTCAGTCCTTTACCTTGGCCTGTTGTGGACAAAATAAAATCAAACCTTAGCATAATATTTCAACAGCAAATAAAAAATATTAGGGCAATTGAATCACATACAAAATAATCATCAAGTTTGATGCATTCAAACATAAACTTACGGTGTTGAACTGAGTAAGGTAATCAGATGCCAATTCCTCTGCATTGCCACCAATCTCTCCAATCAGAATGATTCCCTTAGTGTTAGGATCTTTTAGGAACACTTCAAGGCAGTCAATGAAATCTGTACCATTGAATGGGTCACCACCAATGCCAACACAGAGTGTTTGACCCAAACCAGCCTGCAATTAAATGAACATTTTATTTATTTCCCGTTTGAGAAACATGCATTAAAATATATAGGTAAGTGAGATAGATGAATGAAATTATTACATTACCAAGGTAGTTTGATGGCAAGCTTCGTAGGTGAGAGTGCCTGATCTTGACACGACGCCGATACAACCCGCCTTGTGGACGGCGGCGGGCATGATGCCAATTTTGCACTTCTCTGGGGCAATGATACCAGGACAGTTGGGTCCTACCAACCGTGACTTGTTCTGTCGCAACAGAGCGTGCTTCACCCGTACCATGTCCTAAAAACAATGGTAAGCCTTAAAACCATAAGAAAATAAAAATAAAAATTATCGCTATAGATGGGAGCTAAATATGCAGAAACACTGCAAAATATTGCAAGGAAGTTTACAAAGACTAGCTGAATTATAATCAAGCTTTAAATATAATCCAAGTGGTCTAAAGTACATATTATTACACTACATTAATTAATTTAGCATTCATCATCCATGTATTACATTCTAATCTTAATGCCATTTCCACAATTTAGAGATGGCAAAACTAAAGCCATCCTTTTTAGTGACAACACAGATAACAATGTCAGACAGAAAAATAATACAAAGTTATACTAAGTATAACAAGGGAGGGAATGTTAATGTTAACGTTTGAAATCTTATATTGTTAAAATGGATACTATTCTTTTTGAACTTTACTATGCATTTGTGACTTCGTTGTGTTGCTGTGATTAAGGTTTATTGGGTTGCAGCCATGCATTGTTAAAAGGTACAGGGCAAATTTCCTGTTATTATATAGTACAGCACCAATGAACTTGAATGGTGCAATTAACTTGTGATACTAAAGGAGCAGATTTTAACTTTGACATGAAAACTTACATGTTGAGGAACACCCTCAGTAATGCACACAATTAGAGGAACTTCTGCTTCAATGGCTTCCAATATAGCTGCAGCTGCCCCGGGGGGTGGAACATAAATGACAGACGCTTCAGCTCCAGTCTTCTCCTTTGCATCCCTCACTGTGCCGAACACAGGCTTTCCGAGATGTTCTGAACCAGCCTTCTTCGGTGACACACCACCCACAACTTTAGTACCATAATCGAGAGCTTGCTGACTGTGGAAGGTGCCCTGTTTGCCAGTGAACCCTTGTACAATAACCTTAGTTTCACTGGTCAGAACTAAGTTTTTTCTGGTTTCAGCATAAGGGGTGCTAGATGAAAATCTAACATTTCCCAACTTCAGCGCTGGAACAATAATTTTCTTTTAAACAATAGGTAATTAACAATGACTATGCCTTGCTAAAAATTAAACATCTGAGAAGTCACCCACATTTAAAAATGGGATAAAAATAGGTAGTTGCTACTTCCAGTTATGATGATGATAATAATAATAAACAACTACCTACTGTGATAAGCTGTCTGTCAAATGTGATTTTGATTCTTTGAATATTTTCGTACTAGATATAATCTGTTTGCTGTACAACTTGAATTAATTACTATTAATTTCAGTAATACTGTTTGATGTACTTTAAATGATAAGGTGCAAAATACTATTATGATAAAATGTTCAGTTATATCTATTGTTTGCTGTATTATTTTTGTCTTATGAAATAAGATAAAAATGAAATAATACAAACAAGCAATCTCCCAACGATATCGCCAAATACCAAAACACAAGATGATAGATAATGAGGTGTACAAAGTTCATATTGTTGATTAATCAATGAAGAGAACAGAATCTAATGTGATCGATGTGTACTATTTCTAAATTTATATAAGGTACATTGTAATGTTCAAAAAGTTATTCAATCTCGTTACATCTAGTTACAATATATTTTTAGTTGAAGGTCTCGGCTATACAGGGTTAATGAAAACGACATTGGTTTATGTATTCACAAAAATTTCATTTAATATTACCTAGCAACTAGCTAACTCGTGATTATGTCTCAAGCTTACTATATTTACTTAACAAATCTGTCTAACAATGACCGATCCGAAGGTTATCATCATAGATATATAAAAAAAAACTAAGCGTACGGATCACAACGTTCATGTTTTAACGCTTTTAATCGATTTTGTTCAATAAATCATATCATGGTAAATGCAGTTATTTTGAATATATATTTACCTTTACATCTAGCGAGGATTCTTACTGGGACAGCCATTGTATAACTAGAAGGGAAATTTATAAAGAATTTTGTGACACTGACAAACCACCAGCCATTACGTAATGAAAGCTCAAACTCAAACACAAAACTCAAAACAGTGACATTTACGGGACAGCTGTTGTAGAATTAAAAAATCTACATTAGGCCATGGCAAATAATAAATATCATGCCATTAATTGTATACTGAAAATAGTTAAAACATATTACTTCGGAAAGATTTATAGACTACAAGCCCATGTTAAAAAATTGATGGGTCATTTGAACCACCAGGTGACCTATCTAGAGCGATATAAG
>DWGJ01002153.1:0-16763 GCA_018246895.1 Aspitha aspitha aspitha | reverse complement strand
CGTGTTGAATACAAATTGCTATTTCTAGACTTTCATAATTAAATCTTACCTAACACATACATTGACCTAGTTGCAACTTTAACTTACAATATAGATTCTATCTAATAATATATATTGTAAACTCTTGTTGCGCCAAATTTGAAATTCCTACATTTTACACGAAAGTTCAATGACCCATATTGATATACAACGGTTGCTAGGTGATAGAAACTAAAACACGACACAGTTACAAATTGAACACGGATGTACAGTAGAATTTATATCCATGGTTACGGAAAAAGCGGTTGCAACTGCGATAATATTGATGTTAGCTACTTCGTACTTTGATAAAAAAATGCTGTTAAAACACTAGGTATACGTAACTACAAAATTTTAGTAATGAATGGAAATTTAAAAGCATATTTCAATGTATATTTAAACGATATATACGACTGCAGTGCTCAATGAAGTCTGATAATAGAGTTCTTGTATGTAGGTACATGTATCGACTGAAACATGTGAAATATCGTTTCAGTAATTAAATTGCACACTGGATTACTACCATACACTAAAATAACAACTACATACAACGTTCGCCTCTATTCAACGTCTTAAGTTCAAAGTACACGCTTACATTACTACTACGAGTATGTAATAACTGGAGTGAAGTACAGTACACTCGCAAAATAACACCAAGGTTATTTCGTTCAGAGGTTAATAAAAAGCTCCTCGCTTATCTTAATTCTAATATTATAAAATATATTTACACTTACCCCTTCTAATTTAAACTTATAAAATAATTAATGGGATTGGGAATTATCATAATTTCACTCCAACGTTTAGTTTTGAATTAAAAGTAAGATGTTTTTAGGAGCGCTTTATATTTTTACAGAGCTTAAAAACATTTCGGATCTTAAATTTACGTAAAGCTAAAGAACCCTGTCTCGTCGTTTAAAAGTGGCCAGCTATCTCGGTACGCTAAGTCCCCTTAATGCCCTCTAGACTTATTATTTCCTTTTGTTATATTTGTTTGTATTTTGCATTTCTCCGGGAACATTATGTATGGGAAGCAATAACCTTCTATGTATAATCAGAAAAACGCTATGTCAGGTTATGCCGTACCTACTCCTCTTGATGAAAGATTATATCATTGATCGATTTTCGTTAAAGTTATTTATTTTATCCAATGTTTAAAAACACGCATCTGTAAAATGTCAATATAATTTATGCGTTAGTCTAGACACGGTGTCTTTCTGCATTCTAAACACAATGTAATTTAAAACGTAGCAACATTGTAGGATAGAATTTGTCTGAAAATTGAAAATTGTCTAGGAAATGCAAATTGCGACATTAAACCCCGTCCCCTGCTGCTGACTCGACACCCCAATATGAATAACGTGTTTCGTTACTGTTGCGATCAATTCACACGTTTTCAACACATTACGATAAAAAAAATTTGAAAATCGAACAAAGGTGATCAACTGTGAATTTCAAAAAAAGAACAAAACTACTACAATACTGTAGTATCCTTATTACCTACTTAAGGTTAGCTAATATCTAAACATTATAGTGTAACTTAGTCTTTTCGCAATACTATTGTTATGAAGCGTTAGCTTAAAAACTAAGAATACATAGTAACATACAAATGGACATGTGGCTTGGTACTACATAGTATATGTAAGTGACTCCAATTTTATATTCAATCAGATAGCATTTTAGTTACTATGCACGTTCTGCGTTATGCGTTCAAATGGCGGAGACACAGATTTTAGTGGAAATTTTTGGATTCTTACATAGAATTCAGATACCTCCGCGGAGACAATACACAAATAACAACAGAACAATGAACGCAGTGATTGCTATTTAGCAATCCTATTGAATGATTAGTGCAAAAGTAGAATGTAATTGACATTAAGTATTAACCCATGAATGGACACGAATCTCTTGCAGTGTAACGGTTAAAGGTTTATCACGCTAACAAAATATAAGCCAGAAATAACATAAACAAATCAAATAAATTATTTCTGGTAGTTTAAATAAATTATTTGTTCGATACGTTCGAGATTGTAGTTTTTAAGCATTTTTATTTTAATGGACGTAAATACATTTTATGGGAAGCTCCCATTATTATTGGAAAGCAGTGCAAAACAAATCGGCGCCATCTTGTACAATGTCATTCTGTCGCGTAACAAATGATATCCTTTACTTAATGTTATTGGAAGTGTAGATTTATTACATCGTTTTTCTATGTCCATCACATAGGAAATTACGAAAATCGCTGGCTCCGTTGTTTATACAAATATTAGGTAATTATAAGGGAATGTGTAGTTTAACATTGGTGTATGTTTAACAAAATTGGTTATATTTACAATCCAAAATACATGTTGGATTATTCAATAGCCATCAATATATTACGAGTGTTTATAAATGTTTCACTGCAATATCTTTTAGATTACATAGATTTAGTCCGCTATTGGTATTGGCCTGTTCGGTTCAGCGTCATTGCGATTGCACGTAATTTTTTATATGTAGTATGTTCATTTACAAGCGAAAATATGTTGACTTAATATTTCTATCACTAAGACAACGATATCTTAATATTTAGGTATCGAATGTATAACTAGGCAACATAACCGTTATAAGTGCTACGTTCAGTTTCATTGGACAAATTCAAAATGTATTTCCCACATAATAAATCATGTCATTGTGTCAAACGTATGGGTTTCGTCTATGGTGCTGTACATTGAATAGTGATGTCAATTTACATCGATCCAATGACTAGCGACAGTGTTACTGGCAGACTAGCGCTAGAGGAGCAAAGCTAGCGTACTTGTAAATGTGTTTACATTTCATGTCATTCCAGAGCTGGGTTAAAGATATCGTATTTTGGTTTCTAGTGCCGTCTATTACCAGCTTTCCATTCCGCGCTTATTTATTTATAATCGTCCAACCACAATATTAGAAGTAATAACTGGAACAATTCCACGCGTGGCTTTCTCATTGAAATTAATCAATTAAATGCCTGTGGTGCGGAACCGGACTGCTAATAAACATACATTACTACCTAATGCTTATGTAAACGTAACACCCAGACCCAGAACAATAAATGTGTTTTCACACAAATGTTTGTCCGGAATGAGAATCGAACTCAGGATCTTCGGTTCAGCAGTTAAGGTCTCTACACAAGACCAAGAGGCATAATGACATTCCGGTTAACAGTAACTGTCATCAGTCACTACATCGGTGTAAGCCCGCCTTTAGAAACTGCTGCCATTCATGTACGTGCATGCAGTGGGTTAGTTTCCAGCCGTCAGTTTGAGCTACGTATCTCATTGTATTCCCTCTTTTGTTTCAGCCGGCGACAGTTCATTGTGCGGTTCACACTATCGAGTTACGATGGAACAGAGCTATAAAAGTTTTTGTTGTCTCTTTTGCGAGTAACCTTTTCAACTGATCGACGTTCGCTTGGTTTTATTGCTTCGTTTGGTAGGAGTTTCGTTGTAGCTAGTAATCGATGTTCCAATTGTCTGGAAAGTAAGTATAGAAACAGGTATAAACTTGCATTTTAGTTTAATCGACAATTCCAGTATGACCGTCTAAGTTTACATACCTAGTTATTCTTAGTACATGTACTAAGAATAACAACGAGTTCGAGTAATTATCATCCTTTCATTTCATATAGCTTTTATACTCTAACCTACTTTTACGTTTTATTTTCTAGTTAGTTTCTAATCGGTTCGGTATCGAATATACCTCTTATCTCTCAAACCGTAAAATTCGAACCTTAAATCATCCCATGACCAGACGTACTAGACAGAAGTGTCTTCCAATAATAATTAAAATATTTTTAGAAGTGATTTAACATATATGTAGCACAGCTATACATACGTATAAAACTACATATACATATATGAGTTATAATGATAGTTCATGCACAGCACGCAATGAATAAGAGGTTCTACATATTTTATTCAAGCACGTCCTATACGATTGAAACAGATATAATGGAGCACCATTTATATGCTGCAAACTATAACGATCAGTATTAATAAATGACAAAATCAGCTCGTCCACTAATAATACTAAATATTCTTGATATTGAAGTTGAATAACTTCTCTAAGCCCAGGTAATAAATCCAAGTAATATCGGGTATCGAGCAGCGGGGGATAAACAAAGGGAATCAGATTGAAGCCGGCGTGTAGTTGTGGCGGCGTTCAATTTCCGAAGCCAGCTCGCAGCGGCGCCGCTCGTCCCAGCCTCATACGTGACATACCATCTTTTATCAAGAACTAGTCCACACAAATGTATCTTGAGTTCTTCAAAAAAACAAACAGAGTAGCTATACTTCGAATTTGGCCGTTCCTTCTATCGGAGAAGTATACCGAACGTGCAATTTCGTATACAATATATTTGAAGATACTTTGATTGGAAACTTGTTAAAAATAATGAATTTAGTAGATTATTAATTTTGTTTCTTTCATCGCCGAGTCGAGTCCGTATTTCACATTTTATTTTGTTTCCTTCAGATCGCTCAAGAGTTGTCTGTTATAGGTATTTTGTGTAAATACTTTTAAAATGGTTCTATCAGTTGAATGATATGATTGTATCAAACGCTACTACTGTGAAAAGTATTTTATCGTATCGTCAAATCGAAACAACGTACAGTAATTCAACAAACTTTAAAAACCAAACCAACCAACCAAAACAACCTAATCATTTTCCAATACAACAAAAAGGTATAAGCGTTGAATAATACAAATATGATCACATATATTCCTCATTAATTACTGCATCGGCTAAAATCAGAAGCGTTTTTATACGATCCTTAATTAATCCTAGTTAGGATTAATTAAAAATTGTCTCGAGAGCAGAAAAGCGAACAATAAAGACTCTTCAAACAATCGAAGCCTCGGGGAAATAAAAAATACCCAGCAGAACAAATCAAAAGTAGCTGCTTTAAAGAAAAAAATCCCTTCGTTTTCTATATTGAAAAATTCCCTGCCGACGATCAATAGGCAACTTTCTTTATTTTATCGTAAACTGGCCACGATATATTTTCATTTATATGTAGGTACTTTATATGTAGCTATTAAGTTTCTTTAAAACAGAGTAACTTTGATTATACAAAAGAATACGATATAATTTATTTTTACTTTAAACGTTTGTTGAACGTGCAATCATATTAAAAATAATATTAAGCTTTCCATTTTTATACAACTCCAAAAAATAATACCTATTAAAAGTGTACCTACATAAAATGTGTTTTATGCATTAATAAAAAATGCTCTTTTTTTACGACATCATGGCAAATTGTATACGTTTAAAATATTGTTACTTTTATTTACATAGAATATCTAAAACCAAATAAGTATCTTCACGTTTTGATGTTGAGGTATAAAGTTTTTACTCATTATCATAATAATGCAGAGTGAGGTACATTACGTGAGTTATCGTTACGCCGTTCAGAAATATGCAAATATAAGTACTTGGATGCACAAATGTCATCAAATTAATAATTGTTAAGAAAAAATGATCATAAAACGTGGCTTGCTTTGAAAAAAAAACAATGTTTAACGCATCTATTGCACTCAAAAATGTGCCCAAAATAGTGGCAGTTCTAATCCTAACTCATCGGTCACTTGTGAAGTTATTTGAAAGAAAAATTTTCGTTTATTCGCAAAAAACATCAGACGTAACAGGAACAAACCGGAAACACGAGGGTGCAATAATTAACTTTTGACAACTTTTAACGAGATTCGTTGATGTTCATAATAGGTTTTTGTTGATAATGGTTTTTGTTTATTCATCTTCAGTTGAATCGGCGTGCACATGACATTATTGTCATTACACGTCTGTAAGGGGTAGAATGTGGGAACAAGCTGTTTATTAACAGCAGAAAATTGAAGCGAATTTTTTTTTTGTTAATTTAATTTACGTTTAAAAGTGCTATTATGGTTTTCTAAAGATGTCCTTAAAATTGGCAAAGAATAATTTCCAATTTTAAAATATCTAAAATAGAAAAAGTTTGTGAAAGCAACGAATCGCTCAGAATTGAACCTCATCAAAGACTACGAGTAATTACAATTTGTTACCCTTGGTTTATTTGTCGGAGTGGCGTGCTTCTATCTTTAATGGACAATTTTCATAATTGTGACTCAAAGTTTTAATGACCGTTTTGAAAGTTACCAGAGAAGCTTTTCGACTTGCATGTTATTGGATTTAAAAGCAGCTCCAGGACTTGACTTTGCATACTTTGAGATTACTTGATTGTATTTTGTTTAGTTTTCTTTGTTAGAAAAATCTTGGTTAGAAATAATAATGCACAATAAAAAATATTATAAGCAATAAGAAGCAAATAATGCCTTAATCAAATGGTATGAGATACGATAACGTTACTGTCTTTTTATTTATATATCTTAGGCTGAATCCTATTAACATATATTGAGTATGTTTCGTAGAGTTTCATAGAGCCAGGCCTCCAGCATTATCGTCCTGACGCCCTATCGTTGCTAAACCAGCGTTAAAAGGACAAACTTCACAACCGCCAACGGAATATCGGTAGGTACTGATCGGAAATATATAAATATAAAGAAGGCTCAAAACCAAATATTATCTCGATCCCTTACTAGATTCATTTTATTAAAACTTATTAATAAAATGTTTGATTATTACGAGTAATGAATGAGTTTAAAAAAATAACAACGACGAAGATATATGTATTACGCAGATGTGTAATAAAGATGACATTTGTACCGTAGTTATCTACCGTCTGGTCTCTGGTGTTCTAACAAACGCCATGTTGACCTCATAGGACGTCCCATGTTAATAGAGCAGGAAATGGAAATGTCAAATGCACACTCAATTTAAAGTCCTTCGGCGAGCCGCTTTGTAGAGTCATGTTACAGATAATAATACAATAACTTCTATCCATATCGGCCGGTAGTATCGAATACTTTACTATGAAAATTTGTGATAATACATTATATGTAATAGATATAATACATTTATATCCTGTCATTTTTACGTCTACCATAATGGTTTTTACCACATCGCTTGAATTATTTATTGCAAGAAACCGGCAAATTTATGTTGATGTTTGGTATAACTTGAGCTATATTAAAACACCATATATTTACAAACGGGTAAAAGAAAAATAACAATAACAAATAATGCCAGAAACAGAATTTATGAAATAGAGAATGTGAAGGCATTAAAGTCATAAATTTAGCAAATGTGTACGTAAACATGAGCAAGTTAAATAGAATGTCTACATATTATTCTGGCACAAATACCTTTCTACCTCTGAGAATGCTGTCGGCTTGGTTCGTCTCTTAACGTACTTGCTTACCACACCCATTGAATACATACTACGATACGAGTAGTCGACTATAATTCTTAGTTACGCTAAGTTATGCTCAATCAGTTTCTTCCGTCCACAATCAAATACTGACTACGACAGGCTGCGTGATTGGTGTCTTAACATTAGAGACATGCAATATTTACTTCCATTTAATTGTTACTCAATTGATATAAAAGTTACGTGTACGGAACACTTTCGTAATTCAAACTTATTCCATCTTATCCCAAGCGTTGTACGAACATAGGCAATCAGACACTCGACTCTCGCTTTATGGGACGCAACCACGCAAGCACCGGTTAATTTATATGGCAGGTCGTGGCCGGATTTATGTAAGAACGGATACATAAGTGTTACGAATGCAACTCGACTTAAGGAATGGCTAAATCTACACTAATATTATAAAGCTGTAGAGTTTATTTAGTTAAACGCGCTAATCTCAGGAACTACTGGTTCGAATTGAAATATTATTTTTGTGATGAATAGTCAATTTATTGAGAAAGGCTATAGACTACATAACATCACGCTATGAATAATAGGAGTGAAGCAGCAATGACAAATGTTGCAAAAACGGGAAAACATTGATTTCATCGCGGGCGAAGCCGTGGGCACAAATAGTAATACATATTTTTCTCAATCTATTAGTTTTTGTATTTATATAATAAGTATATAGAAATAAATGTTTGCCACTACATATTGCAACTATTTTAGTAATAAACAATTATGGAATTGGTAATTATTATCTTTATTTTTTCTGAATGTTTACGACACGAGAAAATTCTTTTAAATCTAAGATAAAATATAAGAGTATAAATGGATACCTTCATGTAGGAGCCTCCATCCCTCTCGTCGCAGTGCCGTCTGATGTATCGCTGGCATATGTTCGACATTTTCCGCTCTGAAACATAGGAAAATTGACGTATTACTCGAGGGTTATTTGTGCAACCGATCTCCAGCCACTCAGATGTGGTACGTTTTACTGAGCTGCAGAGCGTGTCCACGGAGAGTAAGAAAATCCCGCGTCGCATCTTTGATTTGGAAAACGCTTAGATTCTCTTTCGCTGACATTACCTTACACTTTAGGTTTGGTATTTACAGAAAAGATAACTTAATTCCGATTACTAAAATATATACTTATCACTTAATATTATGTGCTAATTGGATCCATCACTACATCTGTACTAATATTATAAAGCTGAAGAGTTTGTTTGTTGGATAAAACACCTAGACATAGCAACGATAATAAGGTTGATAAAAAAATTATCCTTTAGAACTTTCAATCTTCCTAGTGTTATAATCGGTAGTGTTTTCTTTTATCACACAGGTTATAGGACATAGGTCTCCTCAAGTGAACGCCACCCTATTCCATCTTGTGCCGTCTCCCTCCATTATCTCTGCTAGTGCAACAATACCATCGTTCCAACCTTTCGGTGGTCTTACTCTGTTTCTGTTTCTCGTCAAATAAGCGTACAGTTTAAAGATATTTTTAAATATGTTGCATGAAACCACCAACCGAGAACCATTTAAAGTATTTTAGTCGCATTTCCCTTGCACCAAGCTAATAATATCAACACCGATACGTTTATAAAAACAATAATACATCATTTTGTTTGGAAATTAGGCATACCGTTCTTAGCTTATTTCTATTCTTAGCGTCTTTTATAAACGAGAAATAGAAGGTGATCATACTTTAAACAAACATTGTTGAGACAATCTACAAGCTATAGCCGACGTACGAGCGGTTTTAAAAGAATTACTAGAAATGTCAACAAATAAACAGGTTCGTTCATGCTACTATTATTGTTGCTCCTATTATTTAAACAGGACGTAATTAAAATTACCATAAATGGATAATGACTACCTAACTGCATTTTAATAAATATAAAAAAATTTTGTATAAATTTGCCTCCACTAATCGTCCAGACAAAAACTGAACGCGTTCGATATTACAATCACCTATACGAGTATAAATCTAACAAATCAACGTAATTTAAAGTCGTTTAATATTTGCTAACTAATTCTATGGCATAGATATAAATTTTCTAAGAGGTAACTGATTAATTTTATTAAAGATACAAATATTTAACTAGAAAGTTACGGTGGTCACATCTAGCCATGAATACAGTACAGTAAACAGTGGGCAAGCCGGCGTCGACAAATTTAATTCTCGCCCCATCCGGAATGTGTAATCGAAGACGGAGAGGAAGTATTGAATGCATGCAGTTGGAGTGCAGTAAGCACGGTAAATACTGAATACCGCTATAATTACATAAGGGTTATGTCTCGGTTAGACAAAAAGGTAAATATTTTATGCAATTTATGAATGGAAAACAAAAGTATCACTATTTATTTCCCAATTCATAACTAGTTAATAAAATGCAAGGAAAATAAGCTACCATAATGAAACAAACTAATAAACATTCTCCGATGATCCCGTCAAAACTACTAGTACAACAACGTTTACTCAACCAAGATATCCTTCAAACAAATACACTATGATGTGGCCAAGTATTGATGATATAAGTCATTTCATTCAATTCAAAGCTGCTATTTTTACCGGGGAAGTCTTTACACAGTAGTGGAACATAAGCAGAGTAGAAACATTAATACTAATGGTATTTTAAAACGTTCGATAAATAAATGGTCGTACTTTTTCTATCTCTGAAAAACTTGAGACAAAAAACAAAGCGCTATTCCATAACATGACAAGCAACGATGGAACAGATAAAAAATAGTGGTACAATAAAATATGAAAATCCGTGATGCGTGCGTGTCGCCAAGTGTTCCATAGAGATTATGTCATTTCACGCAAACAGATGGTCAAAGCTCGGCAGGGATAAACCATACTCGTATTTGCATTTTCTCGATCCGCCTAGAAATAAGAAAAATGTCTATCTATTATAATAAAATTATAATAACTAAAAATCTGTAGAGATTAAGTCACCATCTATATTTTGTTTAAGCATAGATAACCATTGCACCTTTTATTCCCGTGAATCGGAAGCATTTATGCTTTCCATCGGAAAGCCTAGTGGCAAAATCCTAGTCATTCATATATCAATTAATACTATGTTAAAATTTTCAAACTTCTTTCATTCAAATCCAATATTTGTGTCTGAAATGGTTTTATTTAAGTCCGCTTACCCTCCGCGGTAACAAATTGCCCTCCAAGCCATCACCGCTTAAGCATTCTAGTTAGAATCGTGCGCAATTTCCTGGTTGCCAAAAATAAGTGTCATTTTACAAAAAGGGTGGTGCAGTGTGCCTTGTCGTCGGCCGTGCGTGAGTTATGTAGTCCTGGTAAACGTTGCCAATTTGCATGAGGGATGAAAGCTTTTGGGATGAGTGTTTATGACTGGGGAGGAGGACGGCTACGTGAAATGTATTAGAGGATTATGCAGCGTTGAAGATCTGTACGGTCGCCATTTGCTTATATACATACATATGTATGTCATTTGTGGTTAGAATTCATTGAAATGTAATGGCGCTGTCTTGATGTATTTAAATGTTCTATTATAACGTATACATAATTATCCAGAATGTGTATAAAATGTATATGAGAGACTGATATACATTTATATCTACTTCTACTTTACTCTACTCTAATAGTTTAGCATACCTCCTATTTATTTATATATCGCTTTATAAAAACAGACAGACAGTAGTATACACAAAATTGTGTATTGAAAACTATCGTAATTACATAAAGGTTCGTAGTAACCTTAATACGTATAACGTGACTCACACATTTCATATACTTCACCTGCCGAGCTTATATCCCCCAATAGAGACGAAGAGCCCTCGTTAAAACTAAACAAAGCCGGATTATGGAATCGAAATGGCGTCCCAAAATGAAAAGCGGCTTTCATAACGCACTCGAAACGTGCCGATTCCAAATTTGTGGGCCGATGAGCGCAATCGGCGGCTTGCTAATTAAGCCACCTGGTTGTTTTACGTACTGGTACCTTACATTTTTACGAAAACATTTGTTTTAAGCAAAGTACAAAGTGAAAGTTTACAATAAGTATGTTTTTAAATAAAACCTATAATGAGAACAGTGTAAAAGATTAAAAAAAATTACTAAACTCTTTAATATCTGGGTCTTATAACGGTTATAATAGGTATAAGCTATAAGAAAACAGTATTTTTTTAGATGAAGGTAAACATTATTATGCTGCTTACCATTTCCCAGGACATATTTAAGTGTTGAACACAATTATTTTGTTTTGTAGGTGTTTAAAAATTAATCTCTATAAGGGTGCATTTAGACAGTATATATAAGTGGTTATTATGAGGTTACCGTAATACAAATTCTAGCTAATATCAGATCAGCTGTGAACTTTAGGTATTATATATTCTCCTTCTTGTTCGTATTGTTACTACACTACCATTAACAATTGTCGTACGTTTTCCTACTTTGCATTCAGATTTCAATAAGAAAATGGAGCAGGGTAAAAATTAATACAGAAATCCATCCCCCGACTCAGCTTTTATGAAGGAATGTCGTATTCATGAACTTTTTTATAAAAAATAGTTCGTAATGAGAACGGCTGAAAGCTCTCAGCGTGACCTAAATACTACCAAGTGAACTCTAGTACCTACCGTGAAATACACGAGTATTTATTACGATGTTTTATAAAACTGAAATGAAAGCAGAATAACACGATGAGCAAAGCGTATTTTAAAAAATTCATAAAAGTTAAGTAATGAACTTTGTTAATTAGGGTTTTAATTGCACAATTGTACAGAACTTAACTAATATACTGATTTACTCATAGTTTTATGTATCACTTTAAAGTACACTAAGGAAATATTGCATCTAATTTGTTGTTATATAAAATACACTTAATGTTCAATTACAATATTATGTACTATGCAAAACTCTCTTTAAACCCCGATTTATTGGTTACTAGTTAGTGATAAATGGTGTACTGATATTTAATTGTAAGTAAATCTCTTAAGTACGAGTTGGACAGAACCGAAGTTATTGAAAACAAGCATAGGTTTCACCACGAGGCACAATTCCCCGTAGATAGCCGCTTCGGCCGGCAGGTGATACAGGCCCGCCTCATTAGCCACCGACTGTGGGCTCGTTTGTCAACGCCCTCCTATCCGAATTACGACGCGTTTTTTATTAACGCCAATTCCTCGCGCCATAACGAGTGTAATTTTTTTCCCCGTGGATCTGGAGGTTTTCCTTTTCGGTAACGCGGAACTGTTTTCACGACCCGCGCGGGGTCATTGATACTTTACGTGAATACATTGGTGTTATTGAATTAACATGAACAGAAACGGTCAAGTAACAGTTTGAACATTAAACGTGTTCGCATGCATTCATATACGCACCTAATGTCATTTCTAATGATAGTCTGACAGACCTGATCATCTTAGAGTTCTCTAAAAAGTTCTCTGAGATGTGAGATCTGCCAATTCGCACTTGGGCACTGTTGTGGACAGCGGCCTTAAAGCTATTAAGGCCAATACGAAAGGAGATCCGGATCCAGTAGTGGAACTATGTATAAAAAGGTTAAAATAGTACCTACTCCCACTAAGGCACCCATTTACACTAATGGACTAATGACAAAACATTATTTAAATCTTTCTCCATATTGAATTCTAAAACATTTATAACTGATTGGTTTATTTATTACACACAATCCTTTTTAAAACACACAAAGCCTGAACTATAAAGAACCCCTGCGACTTAAAATATTGGAACCCGCCCTACATTATTCGTCTACATATTAATAAAAATGGAACTTCGCAATCCACATTTTGCTGAACTACCGAATATTTTTAAGTGTGCATTTCAAAGTCACCCCATCTTGCCATTCGAATCCTTATACGTCTCCATATTTGCCGCCCCTGCATGTATAGATAGATGTTAAGATGCATTAATGTTCGCGGCTCGAGCAGAATTGCGGCATTTTTCATACGATGTCACTCCCATATTGCTGAGATAGGGCGTCGGACTGAAAAATGCATTTCAAATACCTATCACACTTCGCGTATTCACAATTTCATTTGAGATATACGTATTAAAAATAATTTATGTACAGTAGAGCAGTAGAGTAAACAAATACCATGGATTAATGAGTAACCCTTATTGCAGGATCATATTTATTTTACACTGAAGATGAGCAAAAGCGAATTATTTTTAATTACATGTCTTAAAGGTGAAATGATCCCTCAAAATGTATTTAAATCATCTAATATTATTAAATCATTCATGTATGTATAATAATTTAAATTAAATAATAATAATTTAAATACCATAATTTTTCTATAGTTTTTACAGGTATTGAATAAACGGAATAAATTACTCATATTTGAATAGGACAGCGATGCGCAACTGAACAAGACATTTTTCTTTGTACTAAGCACATGACCGGAGCAATGCAAGTAAGATAACAAGTATCTTTAGTTAATTTTATATTATACTGCATAAGATCGCAGCGCAGAGCCGCTACAAAACAAATAACAACATGTAAAGGCAAACTAACCTGACCCCGTATCAGTCGCGATCACAAATCACATAACTCACTATTGGTACTCGATTACGGAGCGATCCATCCAACGTGACACCTGCTTTACCTCCGATACGCTCTTTGATGGTCCATGACATTGATAGATGCTCACGTACTATGGAAAACTTAAAAATTACATTGGAGGAAACACGAGTCGTCTGTTCGCTTTCCTATTGATACAAATCTTTAGGGCTATTTCAAGGATTAATATATTTCATTTTCAAAGCTACACATTTCTGTCGTTATGTTAATCCGAACTAAAAAAGTACCATTAGAGAATGTATGACAATAAAAATTAACGAAAATTTTTATTTTTGGATTTTTTTTATTCTTATACATATATGTAATTTTGTGTAAAATACATTACTCTCTGAAATTACAATTGTTTCCAACGAATGGAATTAAAAATAAATAAAATTGACCAGCAAATAAATTAATTCCATGACCTATTAAACCCGGAAAGCCATTTCGGCACCCTCTCGCCAATTTCTACCTTTTGTACTCGGAAGGTATTGAAAGGGCATTGGGTACTTTTTCACCTATGTTGGTCCTCGTGAAGAATTTGAGATCGTAAAATAAAAGGGGGCTTCCAATGGACCCCGTAGCGTGGTATTTACCACGCGAGGGAAATACAAATCATTGTAGGGGACTAGAAAAGGCTACAGAGCATACGCGAGATGCTAGAGTTTTTGCTCACTACGAGACGATAAATAATCTTATACTCGATTAATGAATTCATAATTTGCATTTAACAATTAAAACTATGACAACAGATAAACGACATAAATGGTTAATTGACGCAAAGAACTACAAAACTGAGTCGGTAAGTAGGTCTTCATAATTAAATCTTTATTACAACTCACGAAGCGTAACTCCCTAGGCAATAATTTTGTGAAATTTTTCCGCTTCATCCGCCGAGAACGGATTGAATACAAATGAATATTCATGTTTAAATTTGAATATTAAACTTGGATTTAATATCATACAGAATTATTTTTGTATAAAAATCATGTCTTGATTTTTATACAAAAATAATTCTGTAATATTCTGTTATATTAAAAATATTTTTAAATGTGTGGTAGGAACATTTTTTTTCAAAATAATTTCAGATTATCAACTAAACCTGCCGTCGATCTAAAATAAATCTTTTATTTTCCTAGATATGTATGTATATTCGTTTTGACAGACGGCATCAGTAACTCTATATCCGTGTGGTTGAAATTTTTATTGGCGGGATCCTGATATATCGAGGTACCTATCGTAAATCTGGTCGTGGTTAAATAAATAATTTAATTCTAAAAAAATCGCCTCCATACATGTTGTAATATGTTTCTTCTGTAAAACAAAACTTATCGTCAGTTGTAGGTACTCATGGCAAAGTACAGAAAATTAAATTACACATTTCTATCATAAATAAATACTTTTCATTATTTTATTCCCCTTTCAAGTATTTTTACAATTCCCATACGACGTAGTGCAGTAACCTAATATATGATCACCTATGACAAAATATAAAGTATATGGTATAAACCATATGCAGGTACGGCCATACTCTTATTTCACTATCTTCACACTTACAAAGACATAGTCATACTATTTTGAATTGTAATAAATTAAACATGTTATTAGAAAACACTAATAGTACAGACTAGATCGCATTTAAATCAGAAACAAATGGTTTCTTAAAAACTCTACATTTTTATGTGTAAAACTAAACCAACAATGTTGTGTAGTAAGCTATGTTTGCTGTTTGAAAAAAGATGTATTAACAAAAGTAAGAAAGAAATTATGATGCATAATTCATACAATTGCTTCTTACGTTCTGCAAGCGTCGCGATATAAATTAATTCCGCAAATAAACGCGTTTACACAAAAGCATACCTTATTATTTTCCACATAAAGAACATAATTAATCGAAATATAATTTAAATATTACACGTTACGGAAAAGCATTATTGAAGTGTGTGACGTGTTTAAAGACAGCGAAACATGCATGAATATTGCCTTTAACCGACAATTTATTGACCTTAATAAAATTTTGACTAAAAATTAACAATTACTTTAAAGCACGTTAGGTATTTTATGATTGCATTGTGATTGAAACATTTATCAATAATAGCTATTTACAATTGCAAATGGAAAACTTATATTATCAAAACGGAAATGAACTTATCATTGGAAATTAAATAAATTGCATTGAAACAGTAACACGGGAAATAATAACGGTGTCCTGTTTGCAACAGTTAAATAAATAGCCATAACAATATCGTCGGTGCGTAATTATCTTGAAGAACTCATAAATCTATGTTAATATTGTAGATTAATTACGCATTTGCGAAAGGAAACATCAATTATGTTTCCTTTTGAATGAAGTTATCGGATAATACATAGATAATAGGTATACTAACCATTTCTTCCCAACCAACTTTCATTCACTTCAGTATTTTCCATAATCCCTTTCAGCTTCGCTGAGAGGTAGTGGTATCAACTTGATATACCTACGTCTTGTAAAAGGTCCAATGAACCAAATATTAAGCCCCTGTAACATTTGCTTTGAACCTATTCTCGTATTCACATTTTCGTGGTTTTTTCCTATAACGCACTTAATACCTTACTGCTTCCTCGTATAGACATAATACATAGGTAGTTCTTGAGATTTTAAGTGGAAGAATATCATTATGTCATCCTATTCTTTTTTTATCCTAAGGACACAGATCTGTCTGAAAACTATCGTCTTTGACAATAAAATAGCTTGTTTTCTATATATTACGTTTTCTCTTACGGATTTCTATATATTTTAATAATGCATTATTCTACATTGCAATATTGGTAATATTGGTATACTAGAAAAAAAAATATTTCATTATATTGACAAGAAAATTTTAATAATCGGTGTGAA